>VYZM01011932.1:343864-374798 GCA_013398915.1 Dromas ardeola | reverse complement strand
CGCTCCGCCGCCAGCCCGGCCCGACCGCCCTCCCGCCCGCACCAGGCCCGCTCCCCGCCGCGCGGCGCCGCTCCCAGCCTGCCCCGCTTCGGGGCGGGGCCACCGCCGCCATCTTTAAGAGGTCGTCGTCGTCGGGTCACCATCTTGGAGAGGTCGCGGGAGACGGATGCGCCGCCGCCATCTTGGGAAGGTACAACTCGGCTGTCGGCGGCGCGGCACCATCTTGGGGAAGTCGGGTCGCTCCGCCCGGAGGTGAGGGGCGGGCCGGCGGAGCAGGGAGGCGGGCAGCCGGTGAGAGCCCCGTCGCCTGGGGGTCTCCGGGGGTGCTGGACTCCTTGCTCCCTGTAGCTGCGCCTCGGCGCGCCCCGCCTGAGGGGTGGCGGCTGCGGGGCTGGTTTCTGTCAGCAGGGGTCTGAGGAGGCAGGGTCGGAGGGAGGCGGACAGCCCCTCCGAGCCGAGTTCGGCCAAAGCCAGAGGGTCCTTGTCCACCTTCTGACTAAATGGCCTGCAAGAGTGTTTGCCTCATAATCCTTCCAAGGACAGAGGTGTCCGGGGCTGGCCGGCCTTCCCCGGCTCCCTCTTGCTGCTCTTGTGGAAGATGAGTGTGGCATTTGCCTTTTTCCAGTTGGCAGGAACGTCTCCTAATCACCATGACCTTTCAAAAAAATGAGAGAGCAGCCTCAGAATGATGTCATAATCTTATAGTTGCCACTAGACTGCAGGTTTAAAATGCAGGGTTGCTGTCCTCTCATCTTGATCGAGCGCTAATGGCATATACAGTGTGGTACCCTGCCCTGAGCTGTGCGCTCTGCCTTAGCTTCTGTGTCTGGTCTCTGCAACTTCGGGAGTTGTTGCAGCCTGGGCTGGAAGAGCTCCGTCACCTTGCCTCTCTCATTCCAGAGCTTCGAGTAACTTCAGGGTTCTCAGTACTGCAGTCGTGTAAGTCTACGTAAATAGGCAGAAATCTTTATTACTACCAGTGTTTGCTTTCTTCTGAGGTGATTGCGTTAGGCTAATTTGTTTTGTTTTGTAGGCGAAACTGACAACCTTCAGCCTCTCTTATTTTGTAAACGTTTTCCCTCTCTGAAGCACAGCTTTCCTCAATGTAAAGGAGAAAACAGGCTCTGAACTAAGCTGAGTGCTTAGGCTAGTCTTTGTAGGAGGCTTTTTGCACCTCGAGGGTAGGACTGGTAGACATAGAGCTTGTTTTTTTATACTTCTAGCAAGAAAATAGAACCCCCGAGGCTGTTATTCCTTAATCTATTATGGAGGAAGTATTAACATGAGAAGTATTAGCAAAATTCTTAAGGATGGTCTCACTGTTTTTAAAGCATTATGATATCCCTCATTTTCTACACTTTTCCCACATGTTATGTGTTTTTTCGCGTATTTCTCAGGTCTCACCAAATGGCGGTATTCTGGGTGAAATCTAAAGTTTTGGGTTGCTGTTTAGCATCTTATAACACTTGCTGGTTTCGGCAAAAGCAGCATTAATTGACAAACTCTACGAGAATTAGTGACCTCTTGTGGAGTCTTTTAGACATTACAGCCTTTAGTGTAGCTGCTTTAAAAAAAAAAAAAATCTGGTGGCGTTTTTAGAGTTTTTTTTCCAGCAGAGGGAGACATCTGACCGTGAAATTCAAATATAGCCAGTATTCTTGTAGCTTGTTTTATCAATATACATATAAAACTCAATGTTCAAATTAACTAGTTCAATAAGTAATTTAGCTCATTGATTTTTGGGCATATCCTAAGTGCCATTACAAGCTACGGATATTTTAAATGCCATTACCTAATAGAAGGAATGTTTTAAGCACCTTTTATTGATTTTATTACTGCTTTATTTTGCTGTCTTGGTTTAAAATCATTTTAACCACTCTGTAATCAAGAAGAAATATATCGTTGGTGAAATACAGTCAATTTCCTAAAAACCTTTGACATCGTTAAATAAGGAATTACAGTTGTTAAATCATGTCAGGCAATAACCAAGGGACAGAAAAGATATAAAATTTGGTGCAGTGGGCCAGCATACCAGTAAGCTGTTCTGACCTTTGGCATTCAGACTCCGTATGTGACAATCACACTTTAATTCTATTCTTGCTTCTTACATCAGTCAGAAGAGATTTAAAATCTCAGCATGCCAGGAAGGTTGTGGAAGGATAACGGAGTATGATCTAGAAACAATTAAGGGCCATTTTAATGACATGCTGTGACTTTTTGTTAAAATTACTCTCTAACTTAGCACATTTGAAGTTTCATTTGCTGGATTGTATTGCTAGTAGTTTAGTGTATTGATGTTATACACAAAAGGAGTAAATGGAGTCTGCTCATAGGGATTTCAGTTACTTCCCTTCCCAGCTCTTTTGACTTGAGAAGATTATCAGTATTATTGAGCTAATCATCTGGTAGATGTAGACTGGGAATACAGGCAATATGTTGCTTAATCAAAGAATTGAAAAGTAAGTAATGAATGTTGGTGCTCAATAAAAAACAGCTAATGAGTTGATTGCATTGATGCTTGATGTAATTTAACTGTAGAGTGGCAAACATCAATACTTATATATATGATTTGGTTCATGATTGCTGAGCTGAAACTCAAAGTTTAGAGAGGTTCTGCAGTAGGCAAGCACCTGGCAACTGACCTGAAGTGGGGAGGGAGCGAGTTGTGTTTTGTTCTTTAAATGGAACAAGTGATTCTATAAGCAATTGTTGTGCTTTTATTTTGTTAAAAACCAACCAAATAAAAAACCTCACAAAATCTAAAAGCCCCACAAACCCCCAAACTTACATGTAACTGTTTTCAGTGATTTCAGAATAATTTCTGCATTGAAAAATAAGAATAAATCATCATAAAGTAGTTTAAAAATAAAATTCATGGTTATAAATGTTAAAACGACCTCTAGTCTTCCTTTAATAATGACCTTGATAACCTCAAGGGGGAAGTCCGCAGCAAAGAAATGTTGTGCTGTCTGTGGAAATGGACATCTGCTATGTTTGCGCTAGCTATCCTGTTCACGTAGTATCAGTTATGACTGCGTTTTACAAGAAAGTTCGTTTGCAGAAAGTGAACACTGTCTTGAATGGTGCAACCTGTAACTTCATTCTGAATTAACTTTTTGTCATTATTCCCTTCCTTTTGATTTGTTAGGTGTTGTAGACTCTCCTCAAGTGCAAGGTTATACTTACTGGTGGCACAAAGGGATGTCTTTATAGGGTTTTCTAAACCAAGATCTGCCACTGTCAGCTGCTGTGAAGCAGCAGGAAGAAAACTGTTGGTACCCAGATTCTGCATAGTTTCTACATCTTTTGTCATGTTCTGACCTCTTTTTCAGCCCTGGGGATCACACTTCTACTTCAGGAATGTTGGACCTTCCAGCAGGAATTAGTATTTATTTTTAAACTGTGACATAACTAGATGTTTCAGAAATTTGGTTTTTATTTCTGTGAAATGTCCTGTGGCATGTTTGGGCCTAGATCCTTATTAGGTTGGTGACGTGTTCTCTGGATGGCCATCAAGCATGGCTTTATGTGGAGTCTCTGCTTGCCAGCTGTTTTCTAATTTAACTAATGCTGCCCTACAAAATCACAACAACACAGCCGAGGGACACTTTTAGTGGCCTTATCTCTTGCCTTCTCCTTTCAATCTGTCAATATCGGGGGTGGGGAGGCACTGATGGAAGTTTTTAATTGGGGAAAAAAACAAATGGAGGTAATTCTGTTGGCAGAATCACAGAAGAGTCTGATCATCTACAGACCAGGGAAAGCATACTTTTACTGAATACATTCAGTTTGTATTTCTAGGTGTTCTTTCCTATGATGAGAGTTAGAAACATAACAGTGCTTTAAATGAAAATACCAGCATGGCACAGTAACAACCTCAGTTCATCAAGGCCATGAACTGAGCATTGGATGGCTGTGCGGTAGGCTACACCCTGCAGACTTACAGCCTGCTTTGTGTATAGCGCTTGATGTGTCTTTCTCCATCTTGTCTGAGAAGGAGCTGCTGTTTGCCAATCAGTAGCCTCTCCTTGGGAAGAAAGGTTCGATTATCCATGTCAACGAGTCTCTCCCAAATAAAAAGAGGGTTCTCTACCTACCTAAAGGGCAGAGTGCATGAAGGAAGATTGCATAAGCAAGCAGATGGTGGGCTGTGGGCAGGGCAGGCTCAGGGTGTAGGGAGGAGGGGAAATCATGCAGAAGGCAGTAACACTTCAGTCTGATTCGCTTTTTCTTTGTAGCTTTCCAGTGTCTGCTAGGGATAAGTGACATCCTTGGGACCTTGGCTACAAAAGATCCATGCAGCTGGGAAATATTGATGCCTGGTACTTTGGATTCTAATCCTAAATGACGCTTATTAATGTGCTGCTTTAATACTGGTTGTCTTTGTTTTTAAAGAAAAACCCTTCTTAATTTTTTTCTAGGTTGGAGCAGGGGGAACTGAACAGTTAGAGAGACAATGTCCACTAACATATATATTCATTGAGATGCCTTCTAAAATGTGTTTAAAATCCAGTCAAGAGACGCTAGGCTTTCTTTAGACCTGTTGATAGTTTGTCACATAATACCTTTGTGCTACCAGTTTGAACAGGAAATATATTTATTTCCCTATAAATACGTTTAGCTTTGTCCAAATAACTCTAGTTTCCTGTTAAGATTTCCTCGGCCAGGGTGTGCCATAAACTATTTTAGAAGGAATGATGCTGCCTGGAATTGAACAAGGATAATGCAAGCCATGGAAGCAAAACAGAAAGCCACCACAACATTAATTCTAATTTGTTTTGGTTAAACTGTAATTCAGTGAAATGCTGATGCTGTATACTCAATGCCTGATGCCATAAAGAGTGTCCTTATCCAAACGGCAGTTTGCTTCTGAAGGCTTCCAAATAACCATTTTTTACAAATGTCTGTTCTAGAATGTAATCTCTAAAGCAAACTTTTAATTATAATTCGATCTGTTCACTCTATGATATGATCTTTAAATATTTGTGTTGTAGTAATTTATTTCTTTGTACCTATAGGGTACTGTTGCTTGACCTAAAGGTACATGTATAAGTAGAACTCATGCTATTTACCATTGTTTGGCTATCTGTGAATATTGCTGTAGTTTCTGCCAGTGGATTTAAAAACTTCTGTGCATACCTGTGGGTTAGCTCGTGACTCAAATAACCCTATCCTCCCTATAACAGTGGAATTTCAACAGATAAGTTTTGGATGTAGAACTGTCGCTTTCTTTAGTTAAAAATGGTTTGTAGAAGTATTGTCAACATCTAATGTAAAATTATGGAAAAATCTTTCATGTTTTATATTGCACACTTCTGATTTTGTTGCCCTGTCCAGACATCACAGGGTATAGAAATGGCAGAAAGATTTTAATTTTTTTTTAACAACTAAGTCACTGACTCTAATTTTTGTATTTCAATACATAACGATTTACTTATTTCATTCTGGTACCCTTGGTACAAAATGATTTTTGAAAATAGTGGAAACAGTTAAAAAAAGAAAGCACAACAGGTTCTAGTCATACTCATTTTTCCACACCTTGAGGACTAGCAAATTCTTTAATATGAGATTTTATTTGTACAAAGCAAAACTTCAAAACCACTCAAAAGCTTTCTTATTAACTGCTGTCAGTCCTTTGATTTACAAGGGCAATAAAGATCTAGAGGGGGCACATTTATCATGGAGTTCAGCACACCAGGAGCCATTTTCTCAAGCGGTAAAGCCAAGTGATAAAATGAGTTCTTTTGTTCTATAACCAAGACACATTCCCTATTTTTAAAAATGTGTGTGCTGGACTTCTTGGCTTGTAGTTTGGCTGTGTTCCTGTAATACATTTATAAATAATGAAAAATTGCTAACATGCTGATGATGCATCTGGAAAAACAGACTGTCTGAAAGAAAGAAACTTACTTTCAGCTTTGGTTTATTTGCTAACTTTTTCTCCAGTGCTAATTCTTGTATGATTTTTTTTTTAATAGTGCCTTTTAAACTAGAGGTGGCTTTTTTTTTTTTTTTTTTTAAGTGATCATATACCTCTCTGCAAAACTGAAAGAATTGTGGTTAGGAAGTAATATACATACTCTGTTTAAAATAAAGAGCCGTGTTCCTAGGGTATAGTGTTCTTTTGCAAGCTTCAGTTGCTTCATCTGTTTCTAAACTTGCATTTGAGTGACTGATGTTAGCAGACAGAAAAAATTTATCTTCTTGTCTAGACCAAAATATTGATGGCTTGTCTGTTAATGAAGCGTCCATACATAGCTGTGTGGGAGGAACTGATTGTAAGAGTAAATATCCTTACATGTGAGCAAAGGGCTCAGAATCTGACTATAAATTGAATATTAAAAAAAGTGAATTCTGTTTTTTCCATATAAAAATGCTGCCACCTACAGTCTCTTCCTGGGAAAGAGATGCACTGCTGCTTTCACCAGTCAGCTGATGAAAGTTCTGTGAAGTCCAGTTATGCTCAGCTGTCTAGGCACGTTCGAAATAGAAGTAGGAGAACAGACTTGCAAAAATTACTTTCTAATATAATCTCGCATATAATAATCATTAATTGTTAACCTAAAATTTTTGTGAAGTTGCTCTTGATGTTTTGGCTTCAGTTGGGCTGGTGTCATAACACATGGAAGAGTGAGTCTGAAAAAGGTCAGAGGCATTAAACTTGTTCATATTTAAATCAGCACCACGCTATGGTGCCCATATAACTATAGCAGTGCTGCGGCAGCACCCATTTGTCCCCGAGTCATGCAACCTGTGATGGATGGGCTTGGAAGGCATTTTGGACAATAGCTGTTTCTTTGGTTTTACTCTTGGTTTCTTTTAAAGACAGACCTTTAAGAAAGCCATGCTATAAGCAGATTGCACTCATAGCAAAGTTATTGCATAGCTCTTGAATATGGTGTTTCATGAACAAAAACACTGAACAAAAGGGGCAAAGGTGTATCTGGTCTGCTACACTTTCTTTGATGTCCAGCAGCAGGTTTGTAGGTAAGTGTTAGAACAGGGCAAACATACAGTGGTATTGTCAGAACAAGAAATGTAGAGCAACACAGATCTTGCCAAACCTATTTATTGATCCTAAGTAAACCTTCTTCAACTGTACAAGGTGTGTGTGGGACAAACAATTTTTCATTCACCGTATTCTATATTAAATAGTTTGGAAGTAGGACTTGTACTATTCATATGCCTGTGAAAGCGTATTACTGAGAAATTTAAGAAAATGCTTCTTGGTGGCTTAGTTATTTATCCAGAAGGAAGCAGCTATTACAACAGCCAAAAGACCCCGCCATAACTGCTGCACTAGCTTATGGAAAACTCAAGTTTTGGTTGATCTGTCATGGCAGTCATCTGTAGCATAGGGATTTTGCAGATCTCTTTGCTGTAATTTTATGTTGGCACTTGACCAGCCTGGATGCAGTCCTGAGTAATGTGCTCTAGGCAATCCTGCTTTAGCAGGGGAGCTGGACTAGATGATCTCTAGAGGTCCCTTCCAACTCTGAAGATTCCGTGATTCTGTGAAATTTAGCAAGAAGAGACGTAATCTAGGAGGCCCACCATATTGTATAGCTGTGTATGTTATTTCTGATTCTTATATTGCAAAACCTTCAGCTCTGATATTTAAGGTCAGAAATTATAAGTGAGTTGGTCTCTTTTTTTTTTTTTTTTTCCCTTTAACCCTGGGGCCCTCTTATACTGTAGTGTCTTGAAAGATTCTAAAGCTTTGAGGGGGGAAAAAAATCAAAATACTTTATTTTATGAAGCAGTTTTGGGGTCAGTTTTTCTAAAATGAATGCTTTTATGTTGGATAGTTTAAAGACCATCTGTTAACTGAAACCAACCGTAAGTGAAGTTGCAGTTATGTTTCCTATTAGTCTTGTATCTTTCCTATTAGTCATGTATGAAAGAATACAGAGACATCCAACAGAACTCAAAACAAAAATTGAAAAAGCAGATGTTGAAACTGTTGGCTTGTTGCTTTCCTTTTACAGGAGCAAGTAATTATTAATGGATCACAAAAATACTATAAGACTAGTTTTGTAAACTGTTACCTAGAATCACAGCTAAGATGTATTTCTGATTATTGTACATTGCAGTTGAAAATTGGAGTATTTCACTTGGAGACACTGAAGAGGGCTTTAAAAAATAGATCATGAATATTATGTCTGGAAGCATACAATGAAAGATAAAATACAAAATTTTAAATAGTTATGCACCTCTAGTCTCTCAGGGCTCATTTATTATGTTGTCATGGTGAGCAAGGAATAAAAAAATAAAATAAAAAGGCTGTTCCTTGGGTAGTTGTGACTTATTGGTAGTTATCTTTTACAAGAGTTCCATGCTGACTTAAGTAAAGATCTCTGAGAAAAAAACCAAACTTTATTTTTCAAATAAATTCAGTAAGAGCTCACAGCCTTCCATGACACCACACTGAATTATTATTAGTGTACACTGCTGTGAGAATAACACTCGCTGCTGTTTAACAACAATGTCTTTCCGTGGAATTTCAGAAAGTCAGTAGGAAAATGAAAGGCAGAATTGAGTGCTGTAGCAGAATTAAACCAGTGCATCCTGAAGCCAAGATACTTTCATCGTTACTTCTGTATAAGGAAGAAGAAGAAGAATTAACAGGTACTGTATATGCAGGTCCATATGATTTGGTTGAAAAATTCTGAATGGCTTTTGTATGTTAAGCAGGAGGTCCTGTTTTGCCTGAATAAAATCTCCTGAAGTATATTTCTTTCAGACTTTGTCTTTTTTTCATCCTTAACCTGCAGTCAAATATCGGGACTGTATGCAATTTTGTCTATGTAAAGCTTCGTTTGTCATGGAGAGGAGAGGTGAATTTTTTTGCTTACTTCTATCATGATGGAAGATTATGTGTTGCACTTGGTAGATGATGGGATTAAAATAGCTGGGGATTAACAGCCATGTCTAGGCTGTTCTGTAAGATTGCTCAAAAAGACTGCCCCAGCAATCTTCCCTGACTCTGAAATGCCACTGAGCAGGCTCTTGGATGCTTCCATGTTCCCTTGTGTTCAGGTTCTGGAGGGCATCTAAACTCATGTGTACTAAACCTGTCCCACTTGAATCATCCTACTGCTGGAGGAATCTTGTGCAATTGCCCTGTAGTCAGGGCAGCAGAATGGTACAGGCTATTCAGGGTCTATGAGAAGATGCCTCTGAGGTTTGTGTGTACAGTTTGGGAGCTGAGGTGTTTCCTTGGGACAGTGAATTTAGGAGACAAGAAAAAGGTCCGTCAAGTGTCACAATAATCATTGCAAGGGCACGGAATTACTGTTGTGAAGATTAAATCACTTCATTGCCCTCGTGAGCACAGCTATGGACAAAACCCCAAGTTTTGTCTTTCTTACTACCAATTCTTGGAGATAATCTTTCAGAAAGCCCAGTTCTGAGAAACTTCAGTCTCTAGTCCTGAGGAGGTTACGCAAGCCACATCACAAACTTGGTGTTAGAGGGCACTAGGCTTGCTCCAAGAGCAATGAAACAGGAGTTGATAGAAAATTAGCACTGATGGGAAGACTTTCTGGTCTGGATACCCAAAGAGTTACCCAGATTTTGTATGGTTCTGCGTCAACGGCTTTTTGCCCTAAACATGATATACAACCCCACCAAAGACAGCCCTCCTTATTCTATCTTCTGGTACTGGTATCAAATCCAGTTTAAGGCCCATCTGCCAAGGCACTTGGGCAACTGATCTCAGTGGAAGGCTCTCCTACAAGGGGAATCTTATGGAAGCACCATGATAGCCAAACCATCCATATGGTGCTGTCCCCCTCTGTCATCCAGCTGGTGTGGTCATCTCCAAGCACCTTGTTTGTCATAAGACTGGACGTGTGGAGAAGTTGAACTCAACAGCAAAAGTCTTCTCTCAGACAGTGGTCTGCTGGTTATAGGGAACAACTCAATTCACTTGTCCCCAAGGCCCTTGAACGCAAATGTTTAAAGATGAAAGGAATATAGTACGCCTGGATTCCTCTGAATTCTTGTGACACCCAGGCCAAGGTGGTATGAACCATGCAGTAAATTAGCCTTGAAGGGCCTTTAACATGGCAAGGTTGATGTAGCTGATGTTTCTGTCTTGTTTTGCTACTGCTTTGTTGTACAGTTTAGACAAAATCACTTCTTCATTTTGCTACAGCAGGCTCATTTAGAAAATGGAAAATTAGTTATACAGGTGCTGAGTTTTGAAATTCTTCTAGTGGACATGTTTTAGAAATGTTGGTAGTAGGGATGTAGTTTGTTCTTGTTTAAAGTGTTGAAGTGATGTCACTGGCCTGAGGAATCACAAATTTGCTTTAAATGGCGTACTTTTGTGGGAGCAGCTGTCCGTGTGAAAGATGAAATTCTGTTTCATACTTTGCTGCTGAAGCGGCAAATGGTTGCTCCCTCTTTCACACATACACCAGTGTTTTTAATAGGATACTTTACCACCTCTACTGGTCCCAATACCCGATATGTCACAACTTGAGCATAATGCAAAATCGCACCTCCTTTCAGCAGACAAAAGTAGTTTTACACCAGTTCTCTGTAAGCCTGATATGGAGAAATATGGAAAAAAATAAAATAAACCTCCTATGGCAACTATTTTCTTTCAGAGAAACATGTATTTTAAGATAGCATTTACAAAGGCTTTATTGGTACTGCATTTCAATCTTACATTTTAAGTTCCTGTTAGTTATGGAAACAGTTTTGAATTTACTTTATGTCAAGGCTTTAATATTAGGCAATTACAAATCCTGTGTAGCCTAGGTCTGCATTTTATGGACCAAATTTACTGTTCTCAGTGCTGTGCTGTGTTAATTATATTGTAACGAAACATCTATAATAGGGATGTCATGTTCGTTTACCATACTTTCTCTAGAAAGATGAATTTCTCCTGTAGCTACAACTGACACTGTGGAACCAGGCTTGTGTTTAAGCCCTGCTAGATGCTGCAGAGGGGCACTGGGACCCACAGCAGGTACATGCCTGGCATATCCTCTTCGCTCCCTGGTCAGCCTGGTGGTGGCTTCTCCCCTTAGATACTTCTCTCAAATATTCCCTCACCTGTGTGTCTTCTCCCCCTCAGCCCAAATTTGACTGCATATGCCCAACTTGATCGATGGGAGACCAACCTAATCCGAGTTTTGGGAGAGAGATCCTTCTCCCTTTCACTTGCTTATGCCTTTCTTTTCCATGTCGTTATAATTTCTGGAAAGCTGGCATCTCTGGGTAGAGATCACCAACTAGCTGAGTCAGTTTTGTTGAAGGGGTTATTGAAATGCACACATGTTATTGAACGTGTTCCCGTACCCCTTCTACACGTCTCAAAAACTCATTTACTGTTAACAGCAGCAATTCATGTCAGATGTAGTGAATACTTCTTTTCAGATATTTAAGAACTTCTGTGCCATCTTACCTGTGTCAGACTGTAGACAACTGTGTGGTTTGATATCGTTTGACATGTTTCTCCTGTGTACATTAAACACCAATATTCATATATAAATATATTAGTAAGCCAGTAGGCTATTGCAAATAAAAATTGTCTTTTTCACTTGAGTCTGGCCAAATACTGGTTGAAACTATTACCATATAATCATGAAGAAAATGGGGTAATAATATCTTGATTTATTTTTTTTTAAAAGCCTTAATTATCATTATAATGTCTTTTGAAAGTGCATCTTGTTTGTACAGATATACAAAAAATTCAAAACACACAGCATCTAAAGAAATTTTTTATGCTTACTGTTTTTGGTATTACCCTGCTGTTGTTGTTAATGGTTCTGACTGGGCGTTGTGAACAATTAGGTGTAGGGACCTCTGCTTTCTAAAGGTAAATCGAACTGGTTGTATGGCTGTCCGTCTGTAGGTTTTTAATAGGTGATAATATTTAAATAGGACAGACTTATATAGTACTTTTAGGACAGATGGATGTTTTAATCTCAAGAAATCCCACACCTCTTTAGAATCAAAATAGAAAGAATAGAAAATACAAAACACACTTTTTTTTTTGTCGTGCTTTGAAAATCTGTTACTTTTGTTTTTTTCCTTGTTTTCATAAGAGTCTATTGAGGTAAGAGGAGAATGGGGTGTGTATGTATATAAATATTAGAGAATGGAAGACTGAAAGAGGGGGCCTCTGGAATCAAAGGGGCAGAGTCATTTAAATTTAGTGAGGGAAAACGTTGTATAAGGTGAGATATAATCATGGAATTGTGAACTCTTAAATTGCTTTTGTAACTGATAAGCTTATTGGGTTTTGGGTGCGTGTTTTTTTTTTTTTTATTTTAGTGGAAAACATTCTTTATTGGTATTGCATTGTGGGGACAACTACCCAAATGCTATTTTCATATTAAAGCGTTATATGCTATGTTTGTTGGTGTAAAAATGCATGAGGTTTTACTAAAGATTAGTTTCTCAGCTTATGGAAAAATGTTGTTCTGTCTCATCCATTCTCAGATTCTGGTGATAGTCCTTTTAATTTCCCTTTGCTCGTATTGGATTCTGGAAAAGGTTAATTAGTTATCCACTGAGCTTGATAGAAGAAGATTTTTTTTTTTAGAATATAATATTAAGAAATGTTCTATTGGGGTATGAAGGTAACACCACAAGGGGGTACTATAATTTTATCAAATTTGCCTTGGTAAGTTGTTTTATTAAGGTAAAGTGATTACAGCCTGCAGAGTTAATTTTAATATGCTAATACACCCCAGCAAGTTGGAAACTTCAATAAAATGATACAATTAATTTAAATTTATAGGAAGTAGAGAAGCTTAGTAAGGTCATCTGTATGTTATATTAAGATTGCATATAGGCTTACCAGATTTAAAAGTCAGTTTTCTTAGCAGCAAGCTTTAGAAGATTGCAGTGTGTACTTTATTGACCTTTGCATGAGGAAGTTAGTGTAGTTCTGCGAAAACTACGTTCTATGAAAAGTTCGTTTTCATGTGATAAAAATAACCCTTTACTCTCTGCATATATAAAGCTAATGTTCGAGATATATATGTTTTAATACCTGTACGAAGGCGGAAATTTACTAGGGCTTTTGTTTTTAATTTGCAAAGGAACAATGCCTCCTCCAGTATTCTTTTAGTGAAGTATTTACTCTTGATTAAACTTTTTGATAAAATACAGTAATACGACTTGCTGTTGGGTACATGGGTGCAGGAACTGTGGTGTTCAGTTTTGGGAAGGAGTGGACATTGCTCTTGTTTTGTTTTTGAAGCAAAAAAATATCAGCACTCTAAAATATCTGGTCTTTTGAACTTTTATGTCACTGCTTTTTTCAGATAATGCCTTCCTGAGCTCCAGAAGAACAGAGTAGAAATTAATTTACCAGAAACAGGCTTTTTGAAAACCATGCAGTTATATTTGGCCAGGGAAACTAGAAGTATAAAAACTAAAATGAAATAAAGAATGAGAGAACTAAACAAGAGTACAGCAAAGCAGGAGTTATGCGAGACTAGTTCTA
This sequence comes from Dromas ardeola, assembly GCA_013398915.1. Taxonomy (NCBI): domain Eukaryota; kingdom Metazoa; phylum Chordata; class Aves; order Charadriiformes; family Dromadidae; genus Dromas; species Dromas ardeola. Next base: position 361,327 of record VYZM01011932.1, on the reverse strand, counting down.
ACACTTTGTTTGTACGCAGCCTGTTGCTATTTGGCTGTTTTATCTATCTAGAGCAGAATTTATCTGAGGAGCATAACCGCTCCTGGGGCAGAGAAGCCATGATTTTAGGCTAGGGTCTCTGGATGCATCATGCAAGACGTGAAGCAGCAGCAGCACCGGTAATACGGAATGATTGACGGAAGGTAGATGGGTGTTAAATCTCAAGGGCTGCTGTGGGGGACATGAGAGGGGGAGGATGTAGGACTTAACAGTGGTCCTTGTTGTCTTTGGAGATTTTGATGAGGTCCACAGAGAGCGGAGTTAGAAAACAGGAAAGAAATAATGTGTCAGTAGAACATATGAGAAAAATATTTTCTTATAATTTCTACAGAAGATAACTAATTTGTCATTCCTGTGATTCTGTTGAGTGAGTTTTACTTTCATTAGGAGGATCCTGAGATCACTGTTTCCCCCCAGGATATGGAAAACCAGATTGCACAGCAACAAACCGGTCGAGAGGCTAGTTTGCCAGAGACAATAATTGGCAATGATGTAACAAAATGGGATTTTCCAAATGCTTTTAAAGATGTTTTCAGTGGCCATTTGCAGACTGTTATTAAGATCTACACATAGCATCTGTGCATATTGAAGGGTACACTGAACTGACAAAGGTCAGTGTTGCAAACCTGCTATTGGTGCAAGGAGGTGGATGTATGAAACCCACAGGCATACAAGGACTGATCCAGGTTATTAGTAAAACCTGCCAGATTTCCTTTTTTCTGAAATCCATGTATTGTACAAACCTCTGAGAAATGAGGATTACAGTCACACCGTCCTTACCTGTGGGACTCTCTCCTTTATTTTGTAAACCAAGCAAATCACCATTGCCCATGCAATTTATTGAGTGCTCCCTATTGCTGAATTTTTGTCCCTGTGTGAGGAAATAAACAGATAATGTTGAGCATGGCTTTTTGGCACAGCATATGGAATCTGACATTTTAGAAGGTCATAATATGAGTCAGCTTCTGCAGAAAACAGGTTCTGTTTTACTGTGATCACTGTTTATAACAGTTTACAGAGATTTGGCTTTCTCCTAAAAATTGCACAACAAAGGAAAAGGAGTAGGTGAGAATTTTGCCTCTGATGGCAACAAAATGCTGTTAATTCTTGTCATGGCTTTCTGTTGGTCGTTCCTTGTCTTTGTGTTGAAGATGTGTCCAAGGAGCATCATCAGAACTTCATTAATGAAGTGAAGTAGTCTGTCTTAGTGTTCTGCATCTCCCACAACAAGAAGAGGAGGCTGGATTTAAGGGCATTTGAGTAACAATAATTTGGTATGATTTCACTGGGTATGAGTTTTGTCCCATTTAGGAAGACTGCAAGCAAAATATGGTAAAATTGGGAGCTCTAATAATAAGAATGTTTATTCACAGAATCATTGAATGTAACTTTTTTTCTAAGAAAAAAACCAAATGAATGCATTCTAAATTGTATAATGAATTATTGGTATTAAATTATCAAATTATACGCACAATTAAATTTTTATTAAATAAGAAATAATGTATGCAATATTATGATAATCTTCTAAAGTATAACAAGTTTTAACTTTAACAACACCATGCACTGTGCCTCTGCTTCTCAGGGGACTAATTTTAAAAGTAAGGCATTCAGCAATTGAAAAGGAAATTACAAAATTAGCCACTTGAGTAATTTAAACATGCAAATAAGTATCCCAACTGCATTGATACCAGATTTAGCTGAATTTGCTAGGGCTGTTTAGACTTCATCATCCCAATTATTTCAGCTTTGTGTCAAACTTAAGAAAGCAGAGAGACAGCATTATCTGCTACAGAAGTTTCTTGTAGTACTGTATTACTGTACTCTGTTCACTAATGCACTCACTAGCAAGAACTTATTCCAAGTTTTTTTCCTCCTAATTAGCAAAACAAAGGCAATCAGGACTGTTCTATTACTGCTTCTCATAATAATACTAGAGATTTGAAAACACTTTGATTTTACTTGCTGAGCTGAGTGAAGCATGATGCATGTGTGTTCTGATAGAAAACAATACAGCATAACTGATTGAATTCCATGTGTTGGAGCCTCTTATGAATTCGTTAAAAATTTCCTGTAAGAATGATATGTCAGGTTGGGCCGTCCATGTGTTGCAGGCTGAATATAACTTCCATGGGAGGTGTTGACTGGAAGCATGTCTCAAAGTAGAGTAAGTGGTTCATAATTGTTACTCTTCACTGTCTGTATCATGTTGGTACTCAAACACCCTAGTGGGGGATCAAGACCCCACTGCTGTTCGGTTATAAACCAAATTTATTCCCCTGAAAAGCTTATATTCCACAGTGGATGGAGACAACGAACAGAAAGCAGGTGCTGCTAACAGGACCATGAGCGATAGCTGTGCACACCTCGCCTGTCCACTGTGGATTTATTGCAAGCATTATGCTGGAGGAGGGTTCGGCCTGAAGAGGCAGAATGAGGTATATCTGTTATTTGTGATGCTTCTATGCCACAACTGTATTATAGGATAAGGTGAAAATATCCTACTTCAGAATGAATATCTTTGGTGGAGTGAAGATAAAGAAAGGGTTATTAAGCATTGGAACAGGCTGCCCAGGGAAGCGGATGAGTCACCATCTCTGGAGGTATTTAAAACATGTATAGATCTGGCACTTAGGGACATGGTTTAGTGATGGACTTGGCAGGGCAAAGGTAATGGTTGGATTTGATGATCTTAAAGGTCTGTTCCATCCTAAACGATTCTATGATTCTGTTTCAACAGTGAACAAAAAATAAAGGTGGGCCCTTTATAAACTCATAATCTGTAAGTGAAAAAGTACCTTAAAAATAAACATGCGTAGTTTTGGGTTTTGTATAGAAAAGAGAGTAAGCAATAGGCAGAACTGCAAAGATGAATTTGCCATGTTAAAAAAAAAAATCAAGAAAATTAGTCTTGAGGCAGCTTTTTACATGGGTAGAATTTGACTGCATTTATCAAGGCTGTAGAGAAGGCTGTAGGAGTTATGATGTTATGTGATAAAGGCTTGGTCAAGATGTGTAGTTGGATGGAAAAGTCATGTCCTAATAATGTCAGGCAGAAAGAGTGCTAAGTTAGATTTCGTGGAAGAAATAGTGAGGAAAAATGAGATGGGTAATGGCCAAATTAAGCCTAAACAAGAGAAGATGGTGATCACTGTTTGTGACAGTGAGTCAGAAGAAACAAGGAATGCCTAAAGGCAAAAATTGAAATATATGTTTTGGTAAAACTGTCTCTAATCTTGTGGTTGGACACACATATGAAAGAAATGGACCGTGATTTCATTTTGGACTGGGAGACAATGCAGAAGGAGAGGGATGGAAGAGAGGCCTTGGTCTGAACGTAACAGTAAAATCATGCTTGAGAGTGAATTTGCTTAAGGAGAAGGTATATGGCTGAACCATTACAACTTTCTTGAACATTTTCAGCTGTGTCCAAGATCCATACACCCAGCGCATCAAGAAATGTCAGTGACGCGGCTGCAGCTCTCTGATTCTCTGCCTAGGATTATCCCAGTGCAGGGTGCAGCTGGCTGAGCTCTGGCTTCCCTCTGCTCTCTAGGGACAGACAACTGGTTTTCCTATCATGCCTTTCCCAAGGAGACCTTCATGGCAGAGAAAACAGAATGGGCTTTGCCTCCTTTCTATTGCCTGAGTGGCATCAATTAAGTGGAGTAGGGCAATCATAGAATCATCCTTGTAGACTGATCTGTTGTTCAGTTGTCTATTCTACGTTTGCTGTGATAATTGTGAGTTTGGCAATACTCTGCCTTTCATTGTTATGTTTAGATAATGATTTTTTTTTCTCTCAGAACCATCTCCTTTCATGATTATTTGTTTTGACGTTAAAACATATCTGGCTACCATGAAAATATAAATATATTTTAGAAATCTTATCTATAAGAAACTAGTTAAACCTTGTGAGAGGAAGGATGATGAAAATAAACGCATGACCGAATTGCACATGCAGGACTGTTTTCAGACTAGTATTAATCTTAAAAGAATGTTAATACAAAACGTTAAGATAAGAAATCAGAGACCAGTCTCCACTTACATAAAGTCCAGGAGCTCCCTGCTGAGCTTTGCTCAACCAGCAGGTGTAGAAGTTATGTTATTAAATCGATTTAGTCCTTATTATTGGCATTTGGATGAGCATTCAGAGGATGTATGATTTTTTTTATTTTTTAAAGGTATTTTAGTGATAAAAGGCTGAGAGTCATGCAGGTATTTCTTCTTATTTTTTGGCATAACTTTTTAAATTTTTCCCCCAGGAACTGTACATAACAACCACATTTTCCACATATGTGTAGAAATGGAAATAATCTTTGCAGCTATGGATGCTTCTTATTATTATTTGAAAGTAAAGATGCACATAGGGCTTCTGCTCTATAAAGAAAGTGAGAAAACAAATAAGAACAAGTGTTAATTCATGTACACAGAATTTGCGTCTGCACAGCAGGTGAAAATGCTACATTAATGCTGGAAATATCTGTCCTGCTGTGTAGTTTTCCTTCCTTTTTATTGCTGCGGTGTTTGGTCTCGTATGAATGCACCATACTTATTTGCATGTTATCACGACAGATTCCTCTTTGTTTCTAGTTATCCATATAAAGAGATAGATACTCCACACGAACTCAATAAAGTATTCAAATGAAATACTATATTAAAAATACCTTGGTTTTCATAGTGTGGTGTATATATACATAAATATTATTTTTAGTCTAGGTTATTAATTGCACACAAAAATGCTAAATAAAACGTATGTTGTTAAAATGTAATGTCAAACACTTCTAATTATGGAAATGTCAGAAGCAGGGTTCAGTCAGAATCTCCATGAGACTAAATTGAAAATTATCTAGACTGTGTGACTCAAAGCATCTAGCGCTGTTGAGCACTCTATGTGTAAAAACAAATCCCATTAACTTAGTATCTGAAAATACACAGGACATTGCAAACGACACCCCCTATTAGCAGGCTGGAGGCCAGTGTCTGTGGAACATACAATTAGCGACAGCCTCTGGCGAGTCTGATTTAACAGAGTGGCTTAAATTTGTAGAAGTCTCTCCAGGGGCAGGACGGAATCTGGTTCTCCAGGGAAGAACTTAGTTGTCTGTAACCATCAGAGTTTTCTTCCTCTTGTTGCCCCAGACCAGCCTGACCAGTGTTTCAGAAACCATTAACTGTGGCTGTGGTACCATTATGGAGCTCAATAACGTGTCTTTGATCTGTAAATGTACATAGATGGCGAGTCCAGGCTTTTTGGGGAGTAACTTCTCAGTGATTAGTACTGCCGAAAACTTGAGCTGAATGTCCAATTCGAACAGCCTGTTTTCAGAAAAAAAGCGTCTTGCCTTGGTCTCACAGAATGCAAGGGCCATGTTGCAATGGGGGTAGGAGAAGAGGAGCTTGTGCATCAGTGTAGGCTGCTCTGCATGACCCAAGCTCATGCTGTCATCAGGCGTTTCAGGTGTATGATGCTACATGCCTTGTGTGTCTTCCCACCAGTTTTCAGCTGGGTTATTCTATTTTATTTTCCAAAGAAGGGAGACTAGTCTTGTGGTGGTCCTGAGGTCGGTCGCAGACTTGCTGCGTGCCTCTCCTGATGCCTCAGGTGGAGCTCTCCGTCCATCTGGCATGTTTTCAGTCTGCACTTACATTGCAGGCATCGAGGGCAGGGTCTCACTCTGGGTTTCCAGGGGACCTAACAAATGGAGCTGATTATAAATCTGCCATTTGTTATAAAATACACATAATACTATGTTATTTTATATGCAAGTTTATTCAAGGATTGGATACAAAGATCTCTGCGGACAATGCTTCATTTTGTTTGTGTCCAAATTACTAGCTATTTTAAGCCTTTGTGTATGAATAATAGTGAAATCTTGGAAATGTGTGTTCCAGGGATTTACTGTGTTCTGGTTCACTGTTGGATCTGCGGTCGTCTTGTCTTAAGATATATGTTGTGGAAATAATTCCCCCCCCGCCCTTTTTTTTTTTTCTGTGATAATAACAAGGAAAAGAACATACAAAGTTCTAATTAATTTAATAATTCAGTCTTGCCATCCACACAAATTCCCAGTTAAAGCTTGTTATTCAGGAGGAACTGGATGTGATACATGTCATGCTTTGTTTTGGTCTGTATATTTCTCCACGTATTTTATTGATGCTATGTTATCCTCTGAAAGGGTCAAACAAAGGCAGTGTATAAAGGGGAATAACGTTTGTTTTTTTTTTTTTTAAGAGGGAAATGAGTGCTGTAAGTGGAAGAAGGCCGAAAGCACATTAAAAAAAAGACAAGCATAACATCAGTCTCTTTAAGTTACTCTTCCAGATTGCTTTTTGTTGCACTCACATTTTTCCAGTGTATTTTTCTAATAATGCTTTATGTATTTTACTTGACACAGCAGGTACTTGGGATTTGTACTTCTGTATATGTGAATTACAAAATGGGCTTTTTATTTAAAATTGGTATTTTTACACTGTTTTATGCAGCAAAGTGGTGAACTGGTGTACTAGTACTTCAAGCTGGCAGGTTAGTAAAGCATAGGTATAGTCAGAACATTGACTGTAAAAGTGACATCATGGAATTCTTGTTCTTTTTCAATGATTCCAGCAAAGTTGCAGTTTACAAGCTAAAATCTGATTTTTATTCCACCCCTCCCCGCCTTAAGTTCTTCCTCTAACTGCAGGTTCTGGTCTCATATGTTATCATCAGTAATAAGGGCTCTACAGTCAGAGCTCAGAAAATGCTTCTGTTTACGGTGTGTGAGGCAGGAGGCTTCAGTTCGTACTTCTCTATATGTATTGCCACTGCAGAGATAAAAAGAATAGAAACTTCTTTTAATTACTGTAAACAAAAATGATGTGTAGAGAAGAAGCAAGGGCTGTTTTCATATTGGTACTTTCCTACCCCTCTCATAATGAGAATTTCAAAAATATGGTAAGGCCGTGTTTATAAGCAAGCAGCGTGACAAAACCAAGATCATTGCATGGCAAAGAACTCGTGTTGCATTGCAAAGAACAGGGGCAGGGTGGTTGGAAGTCCTCTGGAGAGCTGTCCGAGACCTTGGCTTCTGGCTGGGATCCTTTTCCTCAGTTTCCTGATGCAAAGTACTCAGTGTGATCTGCTGCCAGAGAGTTTCCTTGGCTTTGTGCAACTTCCCTGGTGCCGTAGGTGTTGGTAAATTAAAACAGTGCTAGACTGCTCCAAGATATATCTAGGACTAAGCCTGCAGTCCTATTCCAACATACAGGATCCACAGGCGTTCTTTCTATCCAGGCCTTATTGAGCCAAGCTGAAAATGTATGCTGGTATTTTAAAGTACTTAGAGTGCTTTACAGAGTAATTAGTTTAATGAGAAGAGCGGAGATAAATGGAGCAGCATGTGGGTGCTTGGTTATAGCTCAAATGTAAAGAAAAATTACACACTGAAGGATGGAGACACAGCTATATCTTCTTAAGAAGCCTGCTGTATGTTTTTCTTTTGAAGAAAAGAGGACTGTTATAAACTTAAGTGAAATGAATCTTACGAGCAGAAAAAAGTGAATTGTGCGCATTCATGCTTATCTTTCATTTTACCGTGTGCTACAAGGTTAGTCATAAACCTAGAAATACATGAATTTTTCTGTGCTTTCTTCTGTAGAATGCTTTGGGGAACAGTGTGCAAACGTAACTCTTTACAGTGAAGTGAAACTAAAGAATTTCAGTCTCCAGGTCTGCTGTCCCATGCATTGCCACACATTGCCAAGTTGTACCCGTTACTTGTACAACTTCTTTGTCATATCCTGTTGGTCTTTGGGAATTTACGTTATAACTGCTCAAAAGAACAGAGCAGTTGGAATGTATACCAGTGGCTTCCTTTGTCGTGTTCCCCTCTGAATATTTACGTTGAAATATTCATCCTAAGAGCATGAGGTAGCAATACCTTATGTGAGGGTTGCATCTTCTGTTTCCCAGGGAAGGAAGGAAATTTCCTTGCTGCAAGGAAAATGGAAAACAGTCTCCCATCAGGTGTGTTGTTTTGGGGCTGTTGTGATGGATGCTGGAGTAATCTTGAGTACTCTCCCCCTCCCATGTTTTAATGAACCAAGTTGTCAGAGAAATCTCTTGCACGAGTCAGGGCACGATACACTGGTTCAGTGAAACATCTTGAGTGGCTTTGTACACACAGGACATGGTGAGCACTGTATTGGTGCTGGCTGGGGGAGTCCGCAAACACTGTGGTGTGTCTCAGGACTTAGCTTTGTTTGTGGTTACTGGCCTGTCAGAGGCAGAACTGTGCCAAAATAACACTGAAATGAGCTGACTGGCAGTGCGGGAGGTGATTGTAGTAGACTTTGGGTCTATGTTACCTTCATTTTGCTTATTGTGTTCTCAGCATTTTAGAAAAGTTCATCTTTCAGGTTTTCAGTACAGAATAAAATATTTAATAATTTAATTAGAAGTTAATATTAGGTCTAGAAATGAAAGTAGTCTGGATGCTAAGGAGAAAACTCAGTGTCTGCAGACAATATCAATACTAGCTCTTTAAAGCTGAGCTGGCTCTTGGCTGTACAGGTGACCTTGGGGCATCCCTGCAGCTCTGAGTCAGCAAGGAGACTTTGAATTCCTCTCTAGGTTGGTTCTGGAGCTTCTACTGGGCAGCAAAAATGTTACTCAAAAAACCTTGAAGTTTAATGAAGTTGTTGTTCTGCAAAGAATGAGTTAGATGAGTTAGCTTTCAAAATATGTGCTTGTACCTCTACTGACCTAAAAAGTCCATTTTTTGTTCCCTGATGTCACGGGGCCAAACTTTCTCTCTTCATTGACTTTAGAAAGGAGATTGTGATTGTGATACTCTGTTGGATGCATTGAGGACTGTGTAATTAGCATGTGAAGGCATTGTTTAATAGCTTGTCTTCATAAATTTATTTTCCCTTCTTCTGGAAAAAAGTGTTGATATTTTAAGCATTTTTAACTGTTCCTGCTTATTTTTTTGCTTCCTTTTATGACATAAAAATTCAGTTTGCTGGTTCATTTTGAGCCTGACTGGAAGGGTAAGTTTGTTTATTTTGGCAGCTTAGTTGTAGATCGGCCAAGAGGAAAATGAAAAACTGTAGCCTGTAGGCATTCTGCTTGCGCTTATCTAAGTACTGCTGGAGCAGGGATAACTGTCTCTTTCATAGTGGAGAATCCGCTCTGTGCAGGAAAAAAGGTTGGGGAGAAGCCTCCCTTATTTATATTTTCCTCTTTTTGTTTGTTTACTGTGTCAATTTTGTAAGGCATCTTGAATGTGACAGGTCTGTTGTCAGTATTGGCAGTGGCATAGACACACCTACAAACACTAAGCTGAGGATACAGTCTAAAGTACTTTTGCCGAACAGGTTTAAATCAATATATTAAATATTTGTTTTTTTCTTCTCCTAATGTTTTGAAAATAACTTGAGATTGTATATCTGCTGTTTGAGTATTAATCTAGCAGTGAATCAGAAAACAATAATAATTTATGTAGGCTCCTTTTTTGGTGTTATAACTCAAAAAAGGGCATGCATTCCAACAGATTGGGCACAGCTGGCTGGTACCCTCAAGACACTGCTCTGTAATCGCAGTCAAGGACAGGCATTGGTGGGTGTTATTGCTGCGATCCCAAACATCTCACAAATCTTATCGGTCCTGTCAATACCCGGATGGGACACCTGAAGGATGCAGAGGGAGCCTTGCTGCCACCTCTGACTCCATGAAACGTCTCCGCTGAAGCATCCTCTGCGTCCTGTTTTTCTGTGGGTGACACAAGTGCCATCAGCGGTCACCAAAGTGTAGAACTTTGCACTTGGGAGCTGGCAGGTAAGTTAGGGATGGCTAATTCCTGCTTTAATAGGATTTGTAACATCTGGACCATGCAGTATGCTACCATACTGACGTGAGACACTGAATAGCTTTATTTTACAAATCCTGTAATACTCACTCTTAATTTGCTTTTACAAAGTGCAGGGAAAGACAGCATTATCATCTGTTTCTAAAGATCTGTATTTATGAACTTTCCAACAAGTTTTATTTCTTTGCGTTGTGCTTTATGTGCTGTTTATCCTGGGAGATGTGGGAATTTCTTCTTATGAGGGATGAAAAACATGCAAAATCCTAATTCATTAGCAGTTGCTAGAAGTTCAAATACTATTGCTGTTCTGTTAAAAAAAAAAAAAAAAGAAAGAAAAAGATACTAGTGAGGTAGGGAGAAGAAACTAGATTGAAAAAGTAGTGAGGGACCTATGTGTTTGGTGGTGGGGTTTTTTTTGTTTAAATGTTCTTTGCTAAAAGGCATCTACCTTATCCTCTGAGGACTTGGGTATTGTTTTTATGTCAGTTCTTTCACAAATAAACTATTCTTTCTGTTATTCTAATCATACATGTACACTAAAGCCTAATAAAATTCTTCCTCATGTAGCTGAGAGAAAAACCGCGTTCTTTTGTTTTGGGAAGGCCGGCGGCTGTGGCTCTGGTGGATTAGCAGATGAGAAGCTTATTCCAGAGAAACAGCTCTTTCAGGAAAATTACTTTGACAGAAAACTCTAATTCATGTGACTAGAATTCACATGCTTTAAAAGTAATTAGGGTGACTGGCTTCAGTTAAAAATAAATACATAAACCAAATCCAACGGTAGATTTGGCTTTTGCTTGGAAGCCTTCCCCTGGCCGCAGGTCTGTCCTGCTGCTGGGGAGAGTGGGGTAAATGTTGGGGGAGGAGGAGTTACTGATGGCGGGGTGAGAAGCCTTTATTGCTGGGAAAACAAAGGCATCCCTCTCCTTTTAGCTTGAGCTCTGACTTTCAGGAGCTGGGAATGTGAGCAGCCTCGCCATGGAGGTGCTGTGTCTCATGGCCATGCTGCAGGGAGGCTGCGGGTTGGTAAACATGAGTCTGGAGCTGCGTAGTTTAACACATCTGCTCCTAAGGAACAGTACAAGAGGAGATTAAGGAAACTGGGCATAAAGATATTGAATTCTGCTGGTAGCGAGTGGCTGTGTGCCAGACCAGCCGCTGGTGGCATCACCTGTCGGACAACCCTGCGGCTGGCACCTGGTGTGCCCCACTACTGGGTGGAGGCGGCCAGACTGGCAGCACAATTCCTCAGTTCCCAATAATGGAAGAAAGTGTCTGTATTTTCTTGATGTGTCTTTAAATCATTAAACAGTCTTTGGGCAGGAAAGGGGAACAAAACCTCCAGGAGGGGTGATGCTTTTGATGGCCTTTCCTTTGTGGCCGGTACTGAGCATCATTTCCCCCCCTTCTTTTTGTCCTAATAACAAATTCAAATTGTGGATTTAATGCCGCTTTGCTACTGTGAGTTGTGTGCCCGAGGCAGCACCTTTCCACTGACTCATGTTTTTCCGCTCTTAACTTGTGTGTGGGGGGAGTACTTGTGTGTGGGGGGAGTGAAGAAGACTGAGGGTGTGCTGGGCTTCTGTGCCAGCCTGGGCAGACCTGACTGAAGGAAAAACAGTTTTACTATATCTTATTTGGGACTGACCCTAATTGTATTTCCTTATGCTGCCGAAGCACATTTCTCTCCCTCCTGCCTCTGATCCTATTGCAATAGAAATCACAGGTCATGATTACATAAAAGCAAAATCTGTCTGTGGTATTTGATCCACGTGTGCCGTGGTGACAGCTGGATGGGGTGGGAGTTTCCTTGTATGTGCTTTCTTATAAAAGTTTGGGAAAAATCAATTTGCAGAATTGGGATGACTCCTGGTGCAGAATTCACCTGTAAACCAGGCATGCCACCGTGGTTAATTGGCACAGGGCTGGTGATGGGCAGGGGAGAGATGAGGTGGCGCGGGCACCTCATGTGCAGTGCCACTGGAGCATCGTCATCCTGCCCAGTCCCAGACAGGGATGTCCCAGTGCTGGAGCCCACTGGGCATCCAGGACAGTGGTGGGGGCATCTCCAGGGCTTAATGCGGGTAGGTTTGGTGTGCCAGGTGGTACTGGCGCACAGTGGGTGCTCCCCCTGGCCAAGCCCGGCTGGTGATGCCCAAGCCTCGCCTGGGGAGGAATGCGTCCAGCAGATTTCCCCCAAAGGAAACATGAGGAAAACATCTTGTTTTAAGAGAGATATTTAATATGTTTTTCATATTTGGAAAGCAGTTAATGTCTTGGAATGTCCTTTTGCTCCCTGGCCAGCACGATTAATATTACTTTTGATCTTTTTTTTTTGAAAAAAATTTAGATTAAAAGTGATTTATCTGCAACGAAAGCAACAGCAATTACTTACAATGTATTAATGTTTAAAGTTGCTTTCTTTTAAACATTATTTTTGGGAGGGCAAAAGTTCTTAAAAATAAACATGGTTCACATTATTTTTAGATTAAAATACTTTATGGAAGGAGAGCTGAATTTTAGCATTTGAGCAGTAAACCAGGAAGTCAAGACTTTGGGGAAAACACAGATGTAGAAAGGCCGAGCAAAAAAATGTGCTTTCAACTGACTCAAGCTAATTGCACAGAGTGCTTAACGAGGGTGCTTCTGTTATTGTGCCCGGGTGCGTTTGTTTGTTGCCTTGCTGTGCTGCCAGCCCTGCTCTAGGGCTCAGCTGGCCGTGCTGTGCTGTGAGGGGAAGTACCAGCTGGTGGGCACAGGCAGGGATTAGGTGCAGGGTTTGACCAAAGCCGGGAGGGATGGACCCAGCCATCACACATGGGAAAGCTTCGCCTGTTCAACTGGTTTTGTAAAGCGTTGATAAAAGCTTCCCTCAGCAGCGTGTCATCATGTGTTTTATATAAGATTATAAGTTAAGGGTCAAGTAATTCAGAATGTGCTTGAAAAAGTGTCGGAGTTATTTTTGTAGCTTTTTTGCCTGTGAAGCTGAAAGCTTCATCTGCCTGGTCCTCAATGTCGAAGTCTGGCTGGGAACCACCTAACTGCTAAAGACAGCTCAAGGTCGCACGGCGGAGATCATGGCATTTTAATAGTTATTAATTGTACCATGGCCCTTCCGGAGCCAGAAACAGGCGTGATGTCCCGAGACCAGAGGTGATCCCTTTCTGCCCTGAGGGAATGGCGGGCTGCAAACTTGGGCCGAATCCTGCACCCAAAACAGGCAGCTGCTGGGGCTGAGCATCACTTGCTCTGTGCATCCGGCAGGGATGCTGCTTGTGCCTGGCTGCGCTGGAGGGGGGGAGTGGAAAGCCTGCTTTGGTTCTTTATTTACTTATTTTCCTCATTTTTGAATTTTTAAAGGTTATCTCAGCTTATACCTTAACTTTGGGAGAGGTGATAACTGACAATCTGACTGTCACCTTTGCAAGGGGTTTCGGATGCTCAGGTGAAGACTGCTGGTGTGGAAGGATGAAGGCAGCACCAAGGTTCTGGCCCAACTTTTGCACAATTTTGGTATTAATTTTGTACTTATTTTTATGTATTTGATTTTTCATAACTTTTTGAGATAATAGGTGGGTTTTTTGTTTGATATTGTTATAGCTTTATTTTAAGACTAAAATCTACCTTACGTGAATACTTATTTATTATTTTTGAGACAATTTTTATGTGATGAATTCTGGTAGACAAGAGTCTTTTTTACCCAGGAGTAAAGTTTTCTACAAATACATTTCCAGAATGCATTGAGGTACTTATTCAAATTGATATTTTCCATAAGAACGCAATTAAAAGCCAGTAGACATTTCCAGTACTCTGTCATCCTGCTGCCCAGGGCTTGCAGGGGAGTGCCGTGGTGCACTTGAGTTACTCAGGATGGGTCTGCCTTCAGACAATGACTGTTGTGAACACTTCTGATTACTTATAAACTGAAGTATTATATGTAAACAGGCTTCAATTAGTTAAAATTGCATTTAATTTAAAATCGCAATCGTAAGTAAATTCTATTGCGGGAGAAAATGGGATTTTTAGAGAAATAAAACTTAATTACATTAAAGTAATATTTCAATTTCTTTTGCATCAAGCTGTGATCAGTAAATGCTTGTTCTATGGAAAATCTTAACACAATGAGCTTGCGCTCTGTATGTCCCATTAATGAGGCAAATCACAGTTGCCAGGATTTTGTATTGTTACTATGTGAGATATTGACGTGAAATATTCAGATTTAGTTAAAAATCAGATACATTCCACAGATGTGATTTGTAGGAAAAGTGGGTGAAAACTGCCCCGGGTTTCACTTTAAAGCCAGGCTGGTGTGGGCAGCGGATGGGAACTCTGGCCGGGGCGCTTGGGGGTTTGTGGCCAGTTAGGTATGAGCCCATCCACAGCTGCAAAGCAAAGGGTGGGCAGTGGTTCATGTGGGGAAATCTGCCCCCACTGCTTTCCCCGTTGTGCCCATATTGTTGGCATGAGCGTGTTTCTCCTGTGCCACCTGCACAGGAGCCCAGAAACCAGAAGTGCCTCCTGGGCAGTCAAAGGCAGGCAAAGGTCCTGGGCAGTGAGCAGAGTCCTATGGACTGGGATGCATTAAGTTTGGATTTTTGCTTTTTCTTCTGATTGCTTTCTGCCGCTGGCTATGCCATGTCTAATTAATAATAACGTATTAAAAAAACAAGACTGACCTATTGAGTCCATAATGCATGAATAAGCTAAAAGGATAACCCCAAGTTACTTCTTCCCTACTTACAGAAAATAGAACTAAGTTTTTCATTTTGTATTAAGACCTTTCTGGTATGATAGTGCATTATATACCACATACATGATTTTCAAAGGAAACATGGTTTATCCTTCTCATTTGATTAAAGTCTGGGATGAGTAACAGAGATTTCCTTTTACTTACACCTTCCATTATGGTCCTACAGAAGCCATTTAGGTGGAAATATTTCAATGGTCTGATTATCATGAAAAATCATCCATGTTATTTTCAGCCTTAAAAGCCCAAAGCGATGTCTATCCACCCAAGCTGGGCCAGAGACACCTGAAAGTGGTTCTGCAGGACTCATGCGTGTATTAAATCCTATGAAGCAAACCTCTCCTGCTGGCAGTCTCCTGCCATCGCCTTTTTCCCAGGGTTTGCTGGGGGATGGCAGGGTGACCATGGCTGCAGGGGGGAAGTGGGGCTCGGAATGACCCACCTTTCCCTCTTCAGTCCCAGGGTTTGGTTCCGACTAAAGAATATGAATTGTTTGGATGTGGCTGCACTGAAAGCTCAGTGCAACACAAGCAAAAAAAAAAAAAAAAAGGTGATTTAAACTGAAACTGATCTTTAGTTAATCCCTTCTACAAAAACATGCCTAAAGACATCTTTTACATTTCTGAAGTCTGTGTGTGTTATAGTAAAGAAAAGTCCATTATTTCTTGTTTTAATGTATTAATAATATTTCAGGAGTTGATACAAAACCATTATTGTTTTAATGTCTTTCAGTGTTTCAGTAACTGATAGCTTGCTTTAGTTCTTTAAAGCTGAAATTTTTCTTGCCTGGTATCTGTTAAAATATTTCTTTAAATAATTCAGTTGTCTGGATTTCTGGATTTTAGTGTGAAAATAACGTCTCTTTTAAATTCCTCCTTTGTGCATAGCCAAAAATCCCAAAACTGTTGAAGCTGGAATTTCAAATTCAGTAGATGATGTGATCGTTGTTGAAGAAGGAAGGAAGTAGAAGCCAGTTTTGTGGAAAACAAGACCAGTAGTTTTAAATATATGGATATTTCAAGCTGGAGTATTTGTGGATGAGTACTGGAATAATTCTAAGTTGGAAGTTATTCTGTGATATACATTTAATTAAAAGACAGAGGGCCTGCCTACAGACGTAGTCACCAGTGGTTCTGGGTCCTGGTGTGTGGGCTGCTGGAGCAAAGCCAGGGATTTCCCCGCTTCCTGTTGCCTGCACCGGGATTGTCATCGCCCCCAGCCGGGTCTCAGGGCTGTGCGGGGCTGACGTGACTGGTTCCCAGCGTGGCACTGGGTGGAGGAGCCCCTTGCTCCCGCACTCCGCCACTCCTTTCCCATGCTGGAAGACTATGGCATGGCAACTCCTTTGGGTTATTTTACTTTGCTATACTGCAGGCAATACCTATCTATACAAAGTGGTGACAAAATGGACAATACAGGTTAAAATAAGTATTCTATAAACTGCACAGTATGTGCAACGTCTACGTAAGTATTTTCTTTGTCCCTTTTGCCCTGTTCTGTCCCTTATGGCAGAGCTTAGTGTGGTGGTGCAGGTGCAGGAAAGCAGGTGCTTTCCACTTGGATCTCCTCCGCTCGGTTTCTTGTTCTCGGCATTAGATAGGACCCTTGTCATGGTGCTGTTGACAGCCTTGGCCAGCTGATGTGTCACTGCTGGGCTCAGGATGGACTTGCTCCCGGTTGGGGCTCTCCGTGCTGCTTTTGTTCTGAATGCATGAGCTCAGTCTTGAGTGAACAAGTTTATCATTTCCTCTGTTGTGGCTGATGCAATTAGGGTTTTTTGGTCTTATTAGCACTGTATGACGAAGGGATGTGGCCAGAGCAAGCCGATTTCTTAAGCCATGACTCATTTCTGGGTATTGAATAGTCCATGACTCACTCATGCGTTGCTCTGTGATACCATCCTTTATCTGCAAGGCTGCTCTGTTGAACATCTGCCGATTTTGATGTGCCCCCTTGAAACTGCCTTGGCACAAGGTCATCCAGCATGAGCATATCAATCAGCAGCTTGTTCGGATACAGGATAAGTTTTCTTGTTGTGGGTGACGTTGTGCAGTGCTCTCCAAACTCAACCTCTAGGCTATGGCAGAGATGTTTCCTGGTTGAATCATCTTTATTTTGTGCCATCACCATCGCATACCTGATCTCCCTATGTGGTTAGCCCTTGTTATCAACGTGGGATTAGCTAGCAGAGTGTTTTGATTAATGCAAGCAAATCCTGCAGGGTAACATTTTCTGTTTCAGGATGCTGAGAGTCTAAACCTTCAGGCTTGCCCACTTTGATACAGTTTTCGTTCTTTTCATTTTTAGTGTACAAAACATAACTCCACTCATAATGAGTTTATGCAGCTAAAACTACCCTATTCCTAAAGGGCAAGATCCTGTCATCTGTCGGTTGCATCATAACCACTATTACAACCATCCTCTGTGTTTAGGAATGCTTATGCTATTTCAGAAGAGATGTTCTGCCTCTCGTGCTGCTCACCCACCTGGGGCTTGCTTCTGTTATGCTTAGGCATTCCTCTCTTGTCACAGTCTTCATTGCTTTGCACTCTTGATGCAGTAGGTTCAAGATTTTTTTATAATCAGAAATGTTAGACTATTGTTATTGAACCTGTATAAATACCTCCAGTATTTCCTACATTCCAGTTTTCTGTCTAAGTCTATATTGTCAGACCTGGAGTGTGAATACGATTAGGTATCAGGACAGTTCTCTGAAGAATAGTCTACAAATTTCTGTCCTTCCTGAAGTGTCTCAAAGTTTGGCAATTGGTTCCTCTGATATATATTTTTTTTTTTTTTTTTTTTTTTATTCTTTTCGTCACTCTTTCTAGG
>VYZM01011932.1:234254-343857 GCA_013398915.1 Dromas ardeola | reverse complement strand
TTTTTTTTTTTTTAATTATACATGTCCTCACTCTTTGCAGGCAGGGAGTCCACTGGTTCCTCCCTGAGTGCTTTGGCACCACAGATGTGACACTTGTGCTTCAAATCTACAGTGAGCTAAAAAAATATATCCTCGAGAGTGCTAAGAGTTGTGAACGCTGTAAATAAGAGCAGCAATAGCAGAGATATAGGAAACAGATGTTGTGGCTTCCAGTTTTAAATTCAGTGACTGTTCTGGTAAAATACCTTAGGCTTACTAGATACAAAAAGATGCTACAAAACCACACAAACCTGTCAGACTTGAATGTGGATGATGGTGGTTACCATGCTGGCTCACGAGCTGTAGAAACTTGAAATAGGTTGTGAGACTGTTGTCTTGAATTTGGTAAAAACATACTATTTGTGAGTGGCAAAAGTATCTGAAGGAAATGTCAGTGAAATCTACTCATCTTCCTAGGAATGTGCTCCATTTCCAGAAAAAGGAAATGAGACCCTTTTTGTAAAGTTTGGAAACAGCTTCTTTTTAGTGGTCCATGTATAAATCCAGACCACCTGCGTCAACGTGTGTGCATCTCTACACGATCCTCTCGCAATGTGCAGGGAAGCAGATGAGATGTGTGCTGCAAAGAGCAAGAAGGACTGGATGGGTGGTAGGTGGTAAGACATGTGTGGTCCATGCTGATGGCTGTGCTGGAACATCCATCTCACACAACTTTTGCTTTTATTCCACCAAGGTCATTACTTTACACCCCTTAAAGTGGCCACAAGTATGTGTCCTCTGTCATTAAGGTCAGGCTAGTGTAATGTTGGAAGAACCTCTACTTTGAGGGTAGAAGGAGAAGGAAACTTTTCTTACAAGGTAATATAATTGTAGGGCACCTAGGTTTGATAAGTTACAGATAGCCTTTGGGATCCTGAGTTGTGGTCAGTATTTCAGTGAATATAAGTTATGTGGTCCAGTGATTTTAAGAATGGTTATTGCCACTGTGCTTGGGTGTGAAAATATACCTTCTGTTGCACACATTACCTTTATGAAGTATATAAACAGAGTTTTTCATCTGCTTTCCATTTACTGTTACATTTTGTTGTCTTTGCCATGGGCATTTAAAACTGAGATGTTCTAAAGAGCCCTGCATGAAATTTTAAAGAGACTGGACCTTTCATCTGCGCAACAGCAGGACACCAGATAGATGAACAAGAAAGAAAGAGAAATTGTTTTTGAAGCAAGAGCAAAAAAAATAACAGTAGAAGCAATTATTTTATCAAAGGTTTATTTTCTTTCTTGTTTTTTAAAGACCTTTCCTCAGCTGAAGTTGGCTACCTTCTTATATATGTTTGATTTGTGGTTTTCACAAGGTCCAAATGAAAAATGTCAGCTGTAAGATGTGTATTGTTAATGAGCAATCACAATGGCACCAGTGATTTCAGTGAATTTTGGTGCTCAGAGAATTGCGAAACTCTAGTCTTCAATCCTCAAAACAGGCACGCATTTCTCTTTCATATCTCAGTCTGTTGACTATGGACAGACCTTTTCAAAGAGTAAGGATGGAGTTAGTCTTTGTTTGTCATGTTCTTGCTTGTAGTGAAATAAATTGTGTCGCTTATGATAAGGAGCTAGATTATGATCCATCAATCCCCTCTTTCAGGCCATTAAGCAGTAATCTCCACTTGCGTTGCTTTGGCTTGTATTGGTGACCTGACTGTGAGAAGATCAATATTGCATTGCTGGTTCCAGGTCCTTTCAACTCACTGCCATTTTTGATTAGTTGTCCTTCTTCTGAATTATCTGAACTATCTACTGAGCCTGTTGTTTCTTACCCCGCTGGGAGATGCTCCCCCTGCGGTGATGGAAGCTCCTGCTGGAGCTCCAGCTGGGGTGGGGTGGCACTGACTTGCTCCAGACATGCAGGTGAAATAGCTCCGGTTTTAATTGTGATGTGTTCAGGTGGGAAAGAAAATAAAATTCCTCTCGTACGTTTATTGTATGAACAGCTGGGAACAAACTGCAAATATCGCTGAGTACTCCCGGATCTGATTTGGAGCAGAAGAAGGGTTTAAGGAGAGAGAAAAGACACCAGCTGTGACAGCACAGAGTCGCAGGGAGGAAAGTAATATACAGGGCTGGGGCCGACAGCTTGGCTGTTCTTTACTCGGATGCTAATAAAAACATTATTCTGGAGGAGCTATGTTGTCCAGAACATGCAGGACTTAAGATACCATGTTGGATGGCTTATTTAAGGATGAGGAAAACTTGGAGAAATGTAAAATATGAATAAACATATCTCGTATTCCTCAATTTCAAATATATATACCTTGTATTAATTAAATAGGGCAAATGGGCAGAGAAGGGTCTTTGTACTGCCAGTAAATATTGAGGCTGGGATCTTGTTTGAATTAAGATGATGTCTGCTGGGTGAAAGAGATCTACAGAGATATATATGGCCAAAGCTTCCAGCAGTCCATACTGTCTTTACTGAAAAGTATATTTATATCTTCCAGACTAGTAATTAATCACTCAGTAGGATTTTTTGGGACGTGCATTCACAGAAGATCTTTTTGTACTGCCAGGAACCACAAAGCATGGGCACAATTAAAACACTGATTTAATTTATTACGTAGAGGCATGGAATGGGAATGTTTTAAGTGATGCTGACAGGCCAGGATTTCAGAACCACCTATTTTTTTAAAAATAGAAAACAAATGCTGCTCCTTACAAAAAATTAAATTACATTAATAGCAGCTTTCTAATACATTACTGAGAAAGAAAATAAAGTTTTGGCATTAATTAAGATGTGAAGAAATGGTTTAATTTTTAAAGAGAATACATTTCAAAGTTGTCTATTTATAAAAATAAAAGATACTGCCTTTGTTGAAATGCACTTTAAAAGCATGCAGCTCTTTTGAAAAATTAAAAATAATCGCTGAAAAGTTCTTCTATTCTGATAGTTTCCTCTTTAGTTAATCTTGGGATTCTCCTCCACCCCTCTGGTGCCTTCACGTGCTATTGATACCACTGATGGGGACTTGCAGAAACAAGACTTGGACTGTGATCAGTTCATGGGCAGCTGGGGTTGTGGGACGCAGCCTTTTGTGCTGTGCAGCTACATACCCATGGGCTGCCCTTTGGGGCAAAAAAGCAGCAGTTTGGTGACCATAGATTCGTAAGATATCTGTGTGTACATCTCCAGCTGCTCACTTTCACGGTGTCCCTGCGTTGTTTTACTGTGCCTGTGTTTGAAGGAGTGGGTCCTCAGCGTTGGAGGACTTGGAAGGAGTGGAGGGCTGTTTCTTTATTTCTGCGCAAGGAAGCGCCTGTGTGGGTTTGCATGTGTTTCTGTACACCGACAGCTTGCGAGGACTCCTCGCAGCTTCAGAAGGAACTCGTTATCACAGCTAAGAGAAACATACAAGAGTTCAGGGTCTGATCTGGTCACCCTGGCCTGTCTTGTGCAAGTGCAGAAAAGCACACAGCATCCAAAGTGAAACTTCTGTCTTGTTCCTGTTGTTTATATATTATTTAAATTAAGCCATCTTTCTTTATTTAAAAAAAATTAAATAAAATTAGTAAAGCCTGATGCAGCAAAACATGTACATCACAGCAGCAAAGGATACTTTTTCTGCAGTAAAAGTTCCTGAGATTCACCAGTTTCCTTCTCATGATTATGACTTTTATTTTTGTTTCTTCCTCTGCTTCAAATATGAAACATAAAGGTCTCATCAAGGCATAGGGTTATGCAGGAGATAAATTAATTACAGCTTAATTTGCTTGGATCCAACTGGGGAAACTCAAATATTTTAAATGTAGAATATAACTTGTAATGTTTTTGTGGTCTTGATGGTTTTAATGTTCTGGAAAATTACATTGTACTGAAACATCAGATGAGTTGAGGTCACAGCTTGGGGCAGGGCTGCACAGTGAGTGGTCACCAGATTTGTCACCAACATCTATCATAACAAAGCTTATTTGCTATCTGGCCCTTTGGTAAACTACCATAGTCTAATCTGAACACCATTTATCAAGAAAGTGGATAAGAATAATTCTTTTCTTTTAAGAGTTCTTGATTGTATTTCCCCTTACTCATGGATACCTCCACATGATGTCAGCAGTAGATGTCATCTCGTACTTTTTTCTGCATCTGGGGTCCATCACGCATCGTCATGCCCCTTGGTCATGGAGTGGTGGCCTGGTCTGCTGCACATTGCAGGGGGCAGATGCCAGCAACGCTTGGTGTGTGGTCACTTGCAGGATGGTGACATGGCATGGGAATGGTGAGAAATGCCGTGTTTTTCTTCTGGGGATGCTTGTAGATGTATATGAGCTGTAAGGCCAGGTGTGCCTGTCTGCTCTCTATGAAATGCCTCTCAGGGCAAGACAGGAGTTGGATTGTCTCTGTGAATTCATGGTATTTCTGTGTTGTGCAAAGAGTAGCAGCACTTAAATGTGTAAAGGATGCCGAGCTTTCCCAGTCTGCAATATTTTCTGTTTTTCTAAGAGATATTGCTCTTCTGCCTGCATATACAAGGAGAGGATGAGACAAATTCTAGATAAGCTATTACTCAACTTTCATTTGACATTGTGCACGTATCCTCCTTTCCAG
Organism: Dromas ardeola; assembly: GCA_013398915.1. NCBI lineage: Eukaryota > Metazoa > Chordata > Aves > Charadriiformes > Dromadidae > Dromas > Dromas ardeola. Next base: position 339,260 of record VYZM01011932.1, on the reverse strand, counting down.
TTTGAGAAATACCACTTGTTTTAAAAGCTATTATCATGTGTCATCTTAGTGATCTGTGAATTAATAGGAATGCACTTTGATTTAAGGTCATTTGCATGACCTTAATAAAGTTTAAAATAATTGTGTGGTCATTGCTTTGAGACATTATGACATATGTGTGTGTTGTGGAGACTGACTCTGACTGAGTAGTTTGTCACTTTTAGCATGACTTCAGAGAAATCTGCTGTTGCAGTCCTTTCATGAGGGCCTGGAGAATGCTATGTAGGATTAGGGGTTGTATGATCTCTCTTTGCCACTGCAAATGCCTCTGGAATATTGTCCATTTCTTTGACTAACACTTGGAGAAGGGTGCTGAAACGGATGCAGTGAAAATCCATGAGGGTGATTAAATAAGTGGAAAATTTATCTTATGGTGACAGATCAAAAAGAAAAAAAATCAAGCCTCTTGTGTTATCAAAAAGGCACTTAAGAGGTGACTTGAATACGGTCAATAAGTGCCCACACAGGCAAAAGAAATTTGAGACTTAGAGAGTTCTTAAAACTAGCTGAAAAAAAAAATATAAGGACATTTAGTGAATTGAATTAAAGGTGGACAAAAATTGAACTAGAAATAGTGTACGTGTTAATCAGGCAAGCTGATTAATCAGTGGAACAGCTTAATGGCCATTATGGTGGATATTTTAAAATCAAGATTTGATGACTTTCCAAAAGCTGCAGTTCAAGTGCAACTATTGATCTTTAAACTGGAAGTAATACAGAAAATTCCAGTGGCCTACATTATGCAAAGTGTCAGATCAAATCATAACACTATCTCGAGTTCTATGAATTAACAAGGCACTTTTGTTTCTGAATAAACACGACCTCTAATAATTTCCTGTTTCTTGAATAATTCATCAGTCTTACCATCCAGTAGTTTTGATATGACGTTTTATTCCATCACTGAATTGTCTGAATGTGGAATTTCTTCAGTGATGATCCAAAGTATAGAAAATAAATGCTAATGCAATAGGCTGTTAGAAAAATATATTTAAAAAAATAATCCTTGATGTTTCTACCTTTTTGCCTATCCCTATCCATTCTCTTAAATCTCCTGTGCTTTCTGTGATTGTGGAACCCTGTGCCAAATGTGGTGCTATGCAAGGCTGGAGTGACAATCCCAGCTTTAATTTTGTTGCCTTCTGTGAATGTCACAACATTAACATTGTTTGGTTTATTATTTGGTATTTACCATGTCTATGTCGTATTAGTTTAATGATAGAGTGCAATGAAGGGATAAACTGCAAGGAACTGAGAGAAGTGACAAAGGAGATAAAGGGTTCTTCATTTTAATAAACTGCATGCTAACACGTACTGTTAAAAAAATACTCTTCTTGCTGAAATATGATGCAATACAGAGTGAATACAATGAATTATGGTCACAAAGATATAACACCAAAGAGAGACTGGACTGTCATTCTCAATAAGAGGCATACCTTTTGGAAATGACTTTGAAGGTTATCTTGGAATAGCTTTCCAAATTGACTTTACATTTCAAGTGCAGAGGAACTGATGGATGGATGGAGAGGTAGTCAAGGAAATTAAATGTGGGTGACCATCTGCATGAGCAGAGATTTTTATACAGCGTAACACCTGACCTATTTATTTTTATCATAAAATGATTACATATTGTGCCCAGAGTTCTGTAACGATGATAAACACCGTAGAGCTTTGTCTCTTCCACACAAGATCTCCATCAGTCTGGTCCTGTAAACAAGATTAACCTGCTGAAAAATTACTACATTAGATACATTTTCACAGATGCTCAGAAAGCAGGATGCAAATCTCCATCAGGGTGGTGATTGCTAGTCAACCTAATTTCTGTTGTTTGTGAGGAGAAATGAGTTATATCTTTTGATTTTAGCATCCTTACTTTCCACAAGAAGGTCTCGCCAAAATACCTTTGCTTTAAGACACACTTCCATTTGTAACTTACAAGGCACTAACCATCTTAGCCAACATGCTGATGGGACCGTTTATTTTGGGTGAACTGGGAGATCTCTGTTTCCATGGATGACTGGTGTTAATGGGATCAGCAAAGGGGTTGCCATTGCATCTCTCCTCATGGGTCTCGGAATTGTCAGATGTTTAGGACTCGAGTTATCCTGTCTATGTTGCTGGATGTAATCCAGCTGTGCAAGTCCTAAGGGCAGAGGAGAAACAATGGGGAACTGGTGGAAGACCCTGTAGTGACGTAGTGCACAGCTGCTGTGGTGGGGCAGTCATCACTGCATGTCTGTGGACTTGCAGCAGCACACTCTCACCTTCACAGCACGCTGCCCTCTCCTCACACGTACAAATGTCATGATAATATGTTTCTCCATTAAATTTGAAAACTAACAGACTCCTAATTTTCTTTAATACATACAGAAAAATTGCAGTAGCATTTATTGTACATGTTGGTGTTTTCTCTTATTTGAAGACAATTTATTCAGATACTATCTTTGCTTTCTTGTATTTTTTTCCTCTCCCCTTGTTTATTTTTATTTCCTCTCCTCTTCTTTTTCAGATTTTCCCATTTACTTTCCAGTTCCTTCCCTATTTCCTACTATATTTTTAAGCCCACAAGCAAACCCATGCAACTAAAGGTATGCTTGTTGTGACAGAGGATCTAACTATTTGTATTTTGTTCAGATATTTTTCTTTTCATATTAGTTTTTTTTTTTTTCCTTCTGCCCAAATGGTGACCCGGGTTTTGCTCCTTCACAGCCTGCCGATGTGCCTTCCATGTTTAACCTCCACAGGTCCTCCTGCATTAACACACTTATTTAAATAGTTGAATTAAAGTCTACTGCAGAATGAACGGATGAAGTAATGACGCTTAATTTACAGATCAATAGAATGTGATAAAAATAATAGAGAGTAAAAATTTTTTTAAAACTATAAAAACAATTGAGTTTTCAGAGCAAACTTGTCTGCTATTTAAAATAACATGTACAGAGATCTTTACATTGGAATTTGAAGGATTCTTTCATTTATGAACTGACCAGATACATTTTAAAAAATGTATGAGAAACCACAAACAGATTTTTAAACCTGTTCCAGGACAAGTAAAATTTCAGTATGATTTACAGGATTCCTGGGGGGAATACTTCACAGTGCAAGTCTCTGTTTCTTCTGGGACTTTAAGAGACATTTGTTATATGCGTTTCCGTATTTTAAGAAGCAGGTATTATTCCATGTACTGGTACCAAATGGTTTTGTCCCGAAATGGGAAGAGTTTTATTGCGCTGTTGATGTCAGGGTCAGGAGGCCAGGAGACACCTGTTTGTTTGGCTCTCAGTAAGAACTCTGTCCGTTGACATCTTTTTAGATTTATTCACACACTGGAAATTGCAGATGACAGTTTCTCTGACTTTCTTTTGAGATTCATGGTTTGCAAAGTTTTTTTTTCTTAATGAGCTGTTAATTCATAACAGTATTCACTAGTGATGTAAAATAGAAGTCTGCTGCTTTCCAAGCTGGTTTGCGTTGTGCTGTAGTTTGCAATTTTTAAAAGAAAAGGATTTATTTCTTCCTGAGATTTCTTTTTTAGATCTCAAAATTTCCTGAGAAGAAATTTTTTTAACTTGTTTGTGGTTAATATTGGCACAAATGTGTGCAACATCTGACTAAGTAATTGCATGTGCATTCTTGCATTTTTATAGATGTATTATCTTAGATATAAACCCTCATATCTGCATTCTTCTAAAGCCTACAATGGCGTTCACCGTATTGGTCCATGTACAGCACATCTTCCTTCTGCTCCCATCTTGACTTGCCCAGAAATCTCCTGGACACTCTGATGCATAGACTCACAGATGCAGGAAGCTTGTGTCTAAACTGTCTTTTGGCATGAAATCATGCAACTAACTGAAATTATATTACAGTCTTGTCAATATTGTTATGCATTTGCATCCTTACGTGATTTCAAATGGGAGAGGGAATGGATGGTGGGAGTTGTAGGCACTCTTGCAAGCTTTCTGGTACATGTGCAGGTTCAAGACAGCATGAAGATGATTACAGTAATTTTTCATTGCTTGGCAAGTTGAGAGTGCACAAAAAGCAAGGCTCTCCCACTCTTGTTGATTTAATGAAAGCTTTGGGTACAATATCATGGGCTTTGGAGGATCATAGAAACTGAAGGAAGTTCCATGGAAGGACGTTGCTACTGCCCTCGCAATAGCTCCTCAATGCGAGAGATGCACGGCGGAGTTCAAGCCGACAGTGCGTTATCCAGAGTGCTGAGGATAAATCTGAGTGCTGGCCCTTTCATGTTGATTTGTATGAGCTTTAGACGTTTAAATGATTTTAGACAAAACTGACTTGCGACTTTAAAGTGATTTCAATGGTTTGCTTTTGCACGCACAAGCAGGATTATGCATGGAGTGAACAGACTGTACAAGAGCTGAAGTGCACGAGTACCTGTGGCTGTGCTCAGTTCTGGGTAGGGGTTTGGCAGACTCACGTGTTGTCCTTGCAGCCAGTGTCAATAGTAGAAACTCAGTTTTCAAAAGCAGGATGGGAGAAAGCACAAACGCATTTGGAAAGCTGGCAGACGGGTAGCAGAAGCGGGCAGCCCATGCTGGCTGGAGGTGGGAGGCAGTCCCAGCATGCTGCTCGGGAGACGTTCAGTAAAAAGGGGAGAAGTTGTGAAGAGCCACGAAAGTGAAGAGAAGGAGCTTGTGTCTGAGGAGGGGAGAAGAGGTGGCTAATGGAGGGCTGCGGAGATGTGTGATACGCTCCAGGTGATGGATGGGGAAATTATCTTTGCAGTAACACTCCAGACAGGCTGTGAACAGAGCAAGAATGCATTTGTCAAGGACGGAGAAGATGCTGCAGTAATTGAGAAATGTCTATCTTCTTAAGACTAGGAATTTAAGGCAGCACTCCCCTTGAAATTCACTCTGGCTGTGTGGGATGCCTCTTACTTTCAAAGTACTCAGGTTTTGTCCTGTAAAAATATATGAGACTTAATTATAAATGTCAGTATATGTCCCTTACTTTTTGTTTGCTTCTAAGACATCCCTCTGCTGTAGCCAGACTGGGATGTTATGGTCTTCTGGAGACTCACATGGCAATTTTTGGTTTTGTGTGTTTTGTTACCATAGGAGTGGATGAATACTATTTGCTGCTGCAAATATCTGAATATTTGACATCTGGCAAAGTCTGGCAAAATATGTTGAAAGAATGAGCACTCCCAATCGCTCTCGGTAGTCAGGTACAGTGAAGAGCTATCATGCCTAATCTTTCAGTTTTTTCTGCTCAAACATTTTATTCCATTTGACTTCTGAGCTATACTAAACATATAAATAATTTCACTGCGTCGGTTCTTCAGTAGTGTAGAAATAAAATCGAAATGAGAAATTATCACTGAAAGAAAGCACCGATTTGGTAACTGTATGGGGAGCTAAGTTGTAGCTGAGATGAGAGGGTGTGGGATGAATGCTTGGTGATGGAGGCTTGGAGATCATATTCTTATTGCTCTCACCAGTGGCTAAAAAAGAAATGGTTGATCACATCAGCAGGGAATGTCAGGATGCCACAATCAACACACGTGCAGCAGGTGCCCGAGCCAGCCTCTGTCACCAGCTCGGTTTTTCCAGCAGCTGGAAAATAAGTAACAGAGAAGCTGTGGCTGTACCTGCAGGGTACCACTCCCATCGCCGCGGGAGGGCACCCGCATCCCCCGGGTACACAAAAATTGGGGGGGGAGTGTGTGTTCAGACATCAAAGATGAATATAAATAGGAAAGAAGCCAGAGATAAAAAGGACCATAAGGCTGAAACAGTCCACAGAGATATTACATGTTTATAGCGGGGTCTGTGGGAATAATGGGTGTTTATAAATGAGTTCAAGGGGATAATGTGTATTGAAATATGAGTCCGGAGGGAGAGTATGTATTCAAAAACTATCTACTGTATATAGCATAATAATCCCAGTATTTCATAAACTCGTAGGAAAGTATTAAATAAAAATAAATTACAAATGTCTGTGGCTTGATTGCAAATCATTTCAGAGAAGAGGGGGAAAAAAAATCCTTTGCGAAATGTGGAAACCATCTTGTGCTAAACAGCACTAGAAAAAAAATTATAATTGTAAAAAGTAAATGTCAGCTATAGTTATTACAGTGGCCATGTTGTTTCCAATAACAATTTGGCATTTTATTTAGTCTGTAACAATCTACAATTTAAATTTAAAATAAAGATTTTTCTTTTATTTCCCTCTGAAGTTGTGTGCCAAGCACAGCAGAGCAGAATGTAACATCTGTTGATGATTAAAACAAGCTTTCCTATGGGCCCTGAATACAAAGTAAACATGGATTTTATCCATAGTCAACAGCATTTACAAATGTAAAGGGAGGAAGCTACTGAGTTTTTGAAGAATGAGCTGTGAGAGAGGAAATATAAGTATGGGGACGGCAGATGGCGATAATTAGTTCCATATCGTGAAAGGCTTCTATTAAAAAATAAAGAGGACAGAGTCCTGTATTATGCTGCTGTTTTATTAAAGCGCCCTTTATTTGCCATTATTCCCCCCCTAGTTGAGCAGTACCTTTACACGCTGGCCCAGTCTGAAATGGGTGAGTGCAGCTGGTGTCCGTGGATGCTGGTGGCTGGCAGTGCGCATAGCCACTCAAAATAGGTATTTTCCTAGCTTTTCCGCATGTAGCACTGTAAACGCTTTGCTGGCAGAAGGCAAAATCTGTGAGGAATTTATTATGTGGATCTATAGGCTAGTAATCTTGCATTTTATTCTGTTTTAATTCAGATTTAGGGGCCAGGGTATCAAAGGTTAAAGGCTACTGTACCTTGCTGATGCCCCTTGTGTCCTACTTTTGCCCTATTTAATCATGCATTCTGTGATTCCCACCTCAGTGTTCAGCTGTCCTCAGTAAGAGCTACTTCATTTTATCTCTTACAAAGGCAAAATGCTTTTTTGCTCTTCTAATCTGTATGTTTCTTGTATGGTCTATCTGCATTTGTTACTTTACTCAGTTTCACCGTATGTATGAGCTAATTATTACTACTGGAATAGTTTAATTTTGCAGGGCTTTGCTTAGCCTGTTTGCCTTGTTTTGTCTTGCTTTGATTTTTTTCCAGTTATACTTAATGTAGAGTAAGTTAACTGAAGTGTCAAAATGAAATTCCAATTTGCTGAGATTTACCTGCTTCCTGGGGAGAGGACAAACCTCCTCCAGCTCCGAGGGCGTGCGCCAGCCCCAAGCTTGCACAAGAGTTTTTTGACTCTTCTTTCAAACCTGGGCTGTTTTCAGTTTGCAACAAAAGACACTTTTTTTTCCCCTCTTGCCCACCCCCACCCCCCCAAAGTATTTTGTAGCGTTCTAGTTAATATGTTATTTTGGAATTTGTTTCAGTTTTTAATTGCAATTTCTTCTTTCCTCACTTCCATCCTCCTTCAATTTTCTTTCCAACTGGAAGCTGTTATAACCGAGCTCTCAGCGCAGGCACCAGTGGAAGTGCCTTTGTAGCCCTGCACAAACACAGAGTGTTAATCTGGCGCTTGCTCTATATTTTTTTTTTTCCCCCCCTTCCGTCATTTTATAATTACCCGAGGTGGTAACAGCTCTTAAGAGCCTCGTCTGTCACCCTGGAACCAAATGCTTTTCATTGAAAATTAAGAAGAGGCTTCAGAAGTTTTAGTTCTTTCAGCAATGAAACATAACAGTCCTCCAGTAGAAAGAGTATTTTGATGATGGATCCCATTACACCGAGTAATGTAGGATGTGAGTATGCTTTTGTGGTTAAGAGGAAACATAAAGACTGGAGGCTTGTGCTTGCTTTCACAGACGTGCAAGGCTGGCTGTGAGCGCTGCCTCGCCTGGAGAAGGCACTGTGCGAATTGCAGGGGCTTTGTCTAGGTGTGTGGAGCCCCTGTGTGCCCCACATGAATCCCCACCCGGCAGCAAAGGTGTTATGAGAGCAGGGCCCCTGGCCCTGCTGTTCTCCCAGGTGTTAATGAAACTATCTCCTTAAGTGGTATATCTGGACCGCTGTTAACCATTGCAGCGACAGCGAGAAGGTGCTGAGCAAGGAGGGGGTGGTTATTACTGGATGAAAAAGGAGGCAATTTGTCGTGATGATATGAAAAACACGCATTAAATTTAAATTTAAAATGCAAAAAGAAAAACTGCATGGAATTAAAAATTACTTTTAAATTGCTGAAAGAATGTACAGGAAGAGTTTTAGGCAAAATAAAACTAGATCAAACCAAAATAAGCGTCCAGATCTGCTGAGACATGTGTTTTGGGCAGAGTTTCCCTAAACTCATAGTTTTAGCAAAGTCTTCAGGTAACAGATATTATACTTAAATGTCCAACTTCAAAGAGAAATGACTGCAGAAGCAGCCTTGCTTTTATTTTTAATTAAAAATTTGAAACCATTACCTGAGTGGACCCCAAAAGTTAAAAAGCAGAAGGCAAATAAAATGTTATGTCTTTGAAGTTGAACCTTACAATTGCTGGATCCTGTTATCGTGTGGGTTTTGCGCATGTTTGCGGGTGGGTATCCTGCATCGGGCTGGCAGTGAAGGGGATGGGTGAAACGGTGGAGATTAGAGGTGTCCACAGAGTAAGGGACTTGTCAGGGATGTGCTGGAGGTGGAGGAGATTCCAGGTTCCCACCTCATCTGTGGGGCAATACCAGATCTTTCAGGAGCCGGACCTCAGTCCTTCCCCTTTTAAGGGACCCAAATAAAAGGAGTGCCCAGTGCCCTCTTGCACTTCTGCAATTAGTCATTAATTGTGCTCCATGATAGTGTTTGTGGTAGCACCATACTGTACTTCGCCAGTTTGCAGCAGTGTTTTGTAGTTAACTTCATAGAAAATCCACCCCACCCTGCTTCCTACATCATACCACATAGCATTTCCCTAAAGCTGTCCATATATGACACTTAAATAATTTACAAATAGACCACTGATGTTTGAGTGGATGCAACAAAAGTGCCATGGGTTACATGACTTCATGACTTGTAGCATCAGAAAACGCTCTGCCTCTTAAAAAAGAAAACATGCAAAACCCACCCCAAAATTCAACCCTCGCCTACTCTTCTCTCACCTCCGGGAAGGGCAGGGTGAGCCAGTGCTTGGTGTTTGCAGGGACTTTGGCCTCCTCCCAGCTTTCACCGTTTTCCAGGCAAGAGTGGCTTTGAGGCCCAGAGGAGTATTGGAGCCCTTCCAGCAGATGATTATACTTCATCTCCTGGCCTCATAAGTGAGACTGCTGGAGAGCTGAGTGCCAGCCCAGACCTCTCCATCATGTTATGGAGTGCTACCAGAAGGCCACCAGACTAGCTCTGTCTTTCCTTTTAAATACGCAGCTTAATCATTCTCTGCTTGTAATTAAAAATTTTAGTCAGTCACATGTGTTGTAAAGCTGTGCATGGAGAACTTATTTAACTAATAAAAATTAGCCTGAAGTTGTGTTTACCTGAGCAACTGGAAACTAAACTCTCTGGATACATCAGCTCCACTCTCCTACGAGTGAGCATAAAGCCTCTGTTCCTCAGGAAGCTCGCGCAGGATCTAGCCAAGGGCCAGCCTCAATCCCCTTTAATAAAAGCCATTATTTCAGCTTCTGTGCAATTTGGAGTCTGGCCATAACATAGGATAGGAACACCTTGTAACACTTATGGATGATCATCTGCTTTCAGTGGATCGAGGCCAAACTTCCGTTTAGCTTTCTTATTTTCTCCGCAGAATTGGATGTGGTGGCTTGTGAAGCGTTTCTGGTCCGAGGGGCAGCAGATGCAACAGTGGTGGCTGTAAGGAGTGCTTCCACCAGCACACGCTCACTTTGTGGGGATGGTTTTCCTACTGCCCTTAGCCATCTTGCTTGGGCTGTGAGAACTGGTGAGATAAAATGGACTCACCTGCCAACGCTATGTAATAATACTCAGATTTTCATATGTTTTGCCATGCGTTTCTATCAGTGGTGTGACCCAGTACTCCAGGGGCTACTTGAGAAGATCACCTCAAGTGAAGGATGGGGCTTGTTGCCCTCAAACCGATGTGAAGTATCTTACTGCAGTAGTGAGGGTCTAGTTTAGGACATGATAATCCCGGTGTGCTGCCTGGTGGCCTGTATCTCTGCCCCTCCACTGGGAAGAGTCACCTGCTGTGGAGCCAGGGCAGGGAACGCCCTGAGAGAGGGGTTTGCTGCATGAAGCAGCCCTGTTTGTCCAAAGGCTTTCACTCAGAATCAGTCAATTCAAACCACACTATGAAACCTAAAAAAATCAATGTTTGCTCAACAAGACTCTGTACAAAACATTAGTGACTCTAGTTAATTTTAGTCTCATCCTCTAATATTTTATTGATCAAACTCTATATTAACTTCCATTACTTTCTGCTGAGGATTGATGTCACGTTAAGTAACCTATAGTTACAAGTCTTGCTTGCTCTGTGTGAGTATGGATATAATCTTCACACTCTTCCAGTGTTCTGCAATTTCCCTGGTATGTTAACTTTTTTTCAGTTCATATTGACAGATTAGTGATCTCTCTTGGCAACTCTTTTATGACATAGTAGCACAAGGCATCCAGAGGCCATCAGATTTTAGATTGTTTAATGCTCCCCTTGGCTAGAAATAGACTCAGACTAGTTCATTGTCTTCATCTCATTTGAGTATGCTGTCTGTGTCTTTCCTAACAAAATGTTTATTGACCAGTTCTGCCCTGTCTGTATCCTTTTTAATAATCTAATCATCTCCATCGAATAATAAACCAGTTCTTGGAATTTCTTTTGGTCCTGATATGCCTAACACAATCCTCCTTGCTGTCCTTAGTCTGGCCAGACCAGACTTCGACATCTGCCTTCTTTCAGTGATCTGTACCTCAAAACATCTAAAACTGTATTGATTCCTGCTTCTTTTCCCTCTCTGTAACGTAGATAAAAGTGGTCTGGAGCTCTCATTGGACAAGGCAGTTTGGAGATGCTGACATTCCATGGTGGCAAGTAGATGTGGAGGTGTGCCCTTGCTCATCTCCTGGGTCTGCTCACAGGGTGGCTCAGCCCAAGTTGGGACAGACTGCTAGGAAACAGAGACCATTCACTTTCTTCTGCTCCGTGTTCAGGCAAAACTTCTGCAGTCTTGTGTTCACTACTTCTTGCAGTGGATGCAGAGTCTCCAGAACAAATAATTATATGACCACTTGCCAAAAAATTGCCTTACAGCAACTTTAAAATACTCAGATGTCAACAGCTTTTGAGGTTTTGTTGTTTATGTAACTCAGATGGTCTGCACGGTACATTAAAACAGGTATGCAGGCAAGATTTCTCCCTTGCATTTTTTGGTTTGATTTTTTTAACAGATTGTCAAGATGGCAATCTCCTTTTGGATTATTTTTTTCTTTTACTACAATAAAATGCCTACCTTTAGCTTGCTCTGAAGTTTTCTCTTTGAATGTTTAAAAGAGAAGTGCTTGGAAGATTTATGGATAAGATGAAATTGGAGGGTTAAATGTGCCGGCGTCCTTCTGATCCGGACAAAACCCACAGGCACGGCTCAGACGAGGGTGTGCATATCTCCTGAAAACTGGCTGTCATTTTGTGAAGATTGCTAGGCTTAGCCACAAATAGAGGACTGTTACGTGATCATCTTTCCACCAGCATCTCAAAGTTTCTTGAGTGCTCTTTAGTGGGAAAAAGATGCTGGAGTGATAAAACTGAGAGACAGTTTCAAAGTAGCTCCGTAGATGTGGGGTTTATAGTAAAGGGCTTTGACCTAATCTAAGTCCTACCCCAGTATTTTTGATGGTACAGAAGTCATAAAGTGATTGCAATATATATGGCAAGAAGAGAAAAATAATTTTTCCTGTATGTGCCTTTCCAGTCTTCAAACAATTCCCAACAGCAACAGCGGCAAAAGTGCTGACTCAGTCTTCAGAAAGTGGCCCAGGAGCTGATAATCGTAACTGCTTGAGACTGAAAATTGCAGACTCATTAGCAGTATAGGTAATCGGATTCTTCAAAGGTCTTTTCCAGCATTTCACCTACAAAAGGGAGTGGGTGTGAGGAAGGCGGTAGATTCCCTGTGGCAGATTTGAGTAAAACAGCCCTTGACTTCTCACAGACTCGTGTTTGAAAAGTTAATTCAGGTGGTACAGGTGGAAGCTCTGTCTACCTGATGTAAAACTCAACAAAAGGCTAAAGACTAGAACAGTGGTAAAGGCAAAATGTTTAATGTTGTGGTGGGTTATTTACAGCCATGTCGCTGGTCCTGAATTAATTGTATGCATTTCCTTTAATAACTTGTAATAACTTGAGAGATGAAGTAAACATTATGAGACTAACTTTGGAGAACGATGAGTAGTGAGGGGTTTTATACAGGTATAATACTAGGTTATTTATAGAAGTTAGAAGCAGGAAAGGAAAAAATGAAATTCAGCCTTGAAAAATACAGATGATATAGCTGCCTGTGTATGAAAGTACTAATCCATCACAGGTATATTTTTCCTGAGCAGTAGCGATGCTAAGAGACATTTCAGGGTAACAACAGACAGCGAGTTAGATACGAGTTTGCAGTGTCATATAGGAAAAATGAGCAGTATAGATTTGGACTGCCTGCACTAAACCATCATGGTAAAGAGCAGGAAAATAATAGTGACTCCCGTACTGACCTGTGGCTGCAGCTGGGAAATCGTGCTCTGCTCTGGCACCACGTCAGTAGCTTTCTGTTAACAAACTGGAACATGTTCACAGAAAAGCAACAAAGAGAACTGGGGACCTGGAAGAATTGACTTACGAGAAGAGATTAAGAAAGGTAAATTTTTGCAGCTTGGCTAAGCAGTGACTAAGCAGCCACATCAGCATACAAAAATGCCCATGGCTGTAAGCAATGAAGGAAAGATCTGTTATCCAGCAGGATGCCCATCTTACAAACTGAAGGTGAGGGGCTGAATTTAACAAAAGAAATTTTTTGGCAATAGTAGGAAAAAAGCAACCAATAATTAAATCTTTTAGACTAAGGAAAAGTCTTTCAAGACAGGAGAAAAATCAGTTACTAGGGAGTTTTAAAGCAAGTTTAGGTGACGGCAGAGTACGTAGTACAGTGAAATGCTGTATGTTGCTAAGATGTCCACAGCTGTTTGATGTTCTCACTGTTCCCAAATGCCAAATATGCAGAGATTCCTGAGGGCACCTGACGGTACGTATATTCTTTGGTATTGCATAGGTGCAAGCTTAAGGCTTTTATCTTGAGAAATCTGTATGTGGGTATGAATGAAAACTACCTTTGCTGCTCTCGGGATCCTCACATACCTAGTTCACACCTTGAATCTCTACTGCAACACCCACCTTGTTGGTCTTTAAGATGTTAACAGCGTAACTTTGCATCCCAGGCCCAGATGCTGGGTGGCACCACCAACTCGTCTCCAAAATAATTTCCAGATGTGTCACAAATGTACTCAACCCTTTTGGAGGGCGTTGTCTGGAGGAGTGCGTGCAGGGCAGCTGGAACAGCAGTCCTGGCTCCCCAGGGGGTTTCTGTTTGACTTGACCCATCACAAGTGATAAGGCTGCAGAAGTAAATACTGCACATCTGGCAGCCTGCTCTGGGGCATCGTTGAGTTGTGTGGTGTAAAATAAAGCCAAATGCTCATAAACTTGCAAGACTGCATTGATAAAACAGTAAGATATCAAAATGTATTGATGTGGTTTTTGCACAGCCCCTGGCCTCGATACTTGTGGCAGGTAAATTGCTTTTGGGCATCAGTGCAGCAGGGATGGGGATGCTTGAGGGCGCCGCTGCAGCGGCTGGCAGGTGACGATAACGTTCATGTCACAGATCCTGGTACGGGCCATGGCAGAACAACTGATCTTTTGCATTGCATTTGGTCGGTCACTCTCCCATTTCTTGTTTTAGGATGTCTGTATGATGAACAGGTGGGAAAACGTCTCCACCGAGTGCCAGCAAACTCTGAACCAATGAGGTGGAGATGATGGTAAAAGTAGTTACACTATTTTTGCAAATGAAGCACTTGTTTAATTTCAGGCTGTTAAGTAAACACGATACTGTGACACGTAATGAAAGTTTCCTTTTCCAGTAAAGGAGAAGCTAAAGGTGTCTCAGTACAAGAAAGTAACACTAAGTTTGTCTTAAAACGGACACTGTCCTAGTGGAGTATCTGTGGGGAGTGGAGGCTCTATGCTGCCCTGCTCTTCAGCACTACAGTGAGTTTTTACGTTCCTAACCTTGTTTTGGTGTGTGCAGCGCAATGAAACTGGTTGTTCAGAGTTTAGCTTGTGAAGAAGAGAGAAAAGGGTTATTATAAATGGAAGTTAAAACATTGGGTGTTTTCCACGGTGTGGATCCTTAACCCATGCCTCAGGAGTAGGTTTTGTAGGTTACCCAGCAAATCCTAAAGCAGGTGACTGGGGCCACTGGACACTTAGGGAGCAAAAGGTGAAGTTGTGCCAAGCATCTCTCCATCCAGTAGCAGCTGAACTGGCTGTCAGCAAACCCAGGCCACTTGCAAGGTTTTCCCGGGCCATGTGCCAGTGAGAGGGTCTGTGCCGCGTTGGGGTGGCAGCAGGTCTCGCCCGCGGCACTGAGTGTGTGTGTCTAGGTGATGCTCAGGATAGCTCATGTCTCTGTGCCCCAGATGGGTAAACTAGCTTTGCTTTTGTAAAGTACGCCTTTCTCAGTTGGTGCTCTTATCTATTCTAGTACAGCCTCACGTTCCCTTGCGTATAGGCACTGCTTTGTTCAAGTATTCATCCTTTGCCTGAATTATTTATTCATTCATTTTTTCCCCCTTAATTTTTCCTTCTATCTTTCCCCTGCTGGTGTCAGAGGAATTCCTGTTTCTCCAGCAGCTCAGCAGGGCAGGGATTAATGCGGCTGGAGCACTGTTGCAGCCATGTTGGGGAGCTGGAGTGACCTCCTCCAGGAAAAAAAAAAAAAAAGGAAAGTATCCAGCAGTTAGAAATGGGGGGGGAGGGGAGGGGGAGAACTCTGAGTACCTCTTGTTCATTTTCACAGCAGACATGTTCCCAGCATCTCCATTCCCCTGGGAGATGAAATATAGTGCAAATCATTAATAGAAAGTAAAATTGAAAATGCAAATATTGAGTATGAGTTGTATTGAAAGAAATTGCAAGCTCTGAACCAAAAAAACATGTAAACTTTAAGTGCTTGGTTAAGGTTAACAATTACGAGCTCTGTTCTCACAGTTCTTGTTGTTTCAAGCAGCATGATGCGAGAGAAAGTGTCTCCTTTCCTGTTGTCCTTCTGCTAATGGCATGATGAATTCTGATTACACTGCAATTGCATCCCTGCAATGTGGAAGGCAGCGGTAACTATTTGGGACATCAGTTTTCCTTCTGCCAACTTTCAGGAGCATTTTATAGGATTAATATTCAATAAAAACCCCTTAACATTAAAAAAATGCTTAGTCCCACAATTGTTATTAAATTCTTTTCCTGTGCCATAATGCGGATGCTTTGATCTAAAGTCCTGCAGTTTCTGGAAGGAGCTTGCGTGATTACGATAATGTGCAGTGCTCTTTCTGCTATTCCTATAGGAAAAATAAACCCCACATTAGTTCCATATTAGTACCTGACTTGGAGAAGTTAAAAAGTGCCAGAAAAAGGTTAACCAGAGTCAAGTACACATAAGAGAGCTGTGATTATTAGTGTTAAGGGAGCCATTTGAAAAAAACATTTCTGCTTTTACAGAAGAATTTATTGGTGTCTTTGCTTCTGGCTGCTTTATGCATTTTAATAAAGCAGTAGCAGCAATAACAGGGTGTGGGAGTTGGTTACGCCTGTGTCAAAAGAAAGAGTTTATCTGTGCGATGTTGCCCCTGTCCCTGCCTTTAGCCTTCCCCAGCCCAGGGCTGCTCTCCACTCAGCCTGGGCTGCTCGTTTGCACCGGAGCTAGGATTGGGAGTTCAGGTAAGAACCCGTGATCCAGCACTGTCCAGTTCACATTCCTGAATGCAGACTCAGTTCGGCTCTCTGAGTTGCCAGCACACGAACGGGATCCATTTGGAGAGCCATTTAAATGAAGGCAATAATTGCTTTTGTGTGTTAAAAGTTACATACAGCCTACAAGCAGCTTTTGCAATTTCCCTGCCAAATGTCTGGGATTATTTTGAAAATGTACTCTATTGAAAACAGTCCCAGTCCGAGATATACCCACACAATTAGGATAAAACTCGGGTGTCTGCTCTACACACTGGGCACAGAGAAACAACTTTTGGTTGAGTAGATGCTAAAACGCTTACTGTGCATGGGGAAGGGTTTGTGCTCGCCTGAGGCACCCGCTACTGGTCCCCGTCAGAAACGGATACTAGGACCGATGAAACCAGGGTTTAACCCCATATGGTGTGCATTACCTCAATACAAATTTTCATCGCAAAACTCAGTATTTTTAAAAGACAGATGGAAATTATACTTCGCTCTGGTTTGCTGTAGGTGGGCAGCTAACATGCATGGACTGTCCACTGCAGATGTTCCCTCCTTAGGGGCGGGTCAGCGATTTAAATTCCTTATGAGACCACATTCCGCAGGTAATGCAGGGAAATTGTGTTCAGTTTGTACAACGGTTTGCTTAAAAAGACATGTATGCAATGCCGGCAGCCAGAGCAAATATAAATAGTCTATGGCATGCACACCATGTATTTGGAGAAACAAACACATTCGGTACATGTGGAAGCCACATGAACATGCAGGTTTCTGTATTTAAAATGTTAGCTATATTGGTCTACTCTTACTGCTTTACAATTAGTTTGATTTTCCTTTAAGGTCGCATCTCTCTTGCTAAAGGTTCGCAGCCATGGATGTCCTGATCTCTAGCTGGTCTTTTTGTGAATTTGTAGTCTGCTTAGTCTGCACAGGATGTTTTTTCCTGTATACAGACCCTTCTTTCGCTCCCTTTTTTTTTTTCCCCTGTCTGCATCATTTGGAGGATGTCTCAGAGTGTATCTGTGGAAATCATAATTTCTTCGCAAAGTTTCTGTTTAATAGCAGCTGAGCTCAAGTGACCTGTGATAATGGTTCTTTGCTATTGTTTAGCTGTGGAAGTTTTTCAATTTTTTAATTTCACCACAAAGACCTGTCATTTATTCATGCAAAACTATGACATTGTTTATCCTTCATAACTACAGTTTAATACGAATTGGGGGTGCATCCTGGGGGTCAGATTTTGCTCCATGATCTATATTCCCTCTCTTCAAGTGTTCACCTTTCTACAACTTTTTTTGTGTTTTCACACACTGGTTCTAATTTCAGGATGCTCTTGTCTATTGTCTGTAATGATGCTTTCTCGGTAGTGATAATTTTTCACGTGTTGTGTAAAGGTCCTGTTCATCTGTTTGGGGAGAGTAGGAAAGTATTTTTCTTCGCAGGTCCATAAGCTCATCTGCGCTCGCACATCTGGAAAGGCTCATGCCGTCTGTCGTGTTAGTGCACTGGGACAAGACTTCTGATGGAAACACTTAATTCTCAAAGCGGTGCTGGATAATGATAAATCCTTTGTGAAATGTGGATTTGCATTTAAGATTCTTTCCTGCTTCCATTGTCTGCGGGACGTTTTACTCGGCTTCGCTTCCACTGTCCCAAGTCTAAACTCCTAATCCCCTCTTGTGATGCTTCAGCTTGAGCTGATACTCCTCCATTTCTCCTTCATTTCCATGTCAGAGCCCAGACTCCATCCTAGCCCGCTTCCCTTCTGCTGGCATCCTTGCCAGTTTCCTCATATTCTCCATTACTGCTCTAGTTCAGGGCTATCCCATCTTGTGGTCCCCGATCCCCCTCTTGACCTGTTTCTGCTCGTCACCAGACCAGCTGCTCTTGCAGACCTAGTGCCAAAGGTGCTCTTGTCCCTTCCTGTCACAACTGAGGTTGGGGCTGAACAGCTGTAGGAGAAATGCAAAAGGGCACTAGAGTAACCGCAGATTGTGTTCAGTCAACCCGATTCCCCTCTCCCAGGAGTCACCACCCATCTGACCCGCAGGAGGCTGGAGCTGTGGTGCATTTTAAGTTCGGTGATGATCTGACATGGTCCCACACAGCCTTGCTTACAGTTGTCTGCACTGACACCCTGTAAGATGGGTGCACATTTGCCAGGAGAATGAAATTTTCCAAAAGTGTAGTTATCAATAGTTTGTTCTTAAACTGAGAAGGAAAATCAAGCAGAGAGCTGGGCGGGTTTGCCTTGGACAAGACCTGCTCAGTCGTTTCAGATCTGTGAACGATGAAGTACTGAATGTGCTCTTGAGGACAGCAGAGGAAAGGAGGAGAGCAGCTGCTATCCCTCTGGAGGACAAGAGAGCAATCCAAGACAATCTTGGAAAGTTTGAAAAATGGTCAGAAATTATGGAGTTGAAATTCAATTAAGAAACACCTAAATCTCTATACTTTACTCATTTATTTATTTTCCCTTTCTAAATACAAACTGGAGAGAAACTGGCTAGGTAGCAGAACTGCAAAAAATTTACAGAGGTAACCACAAATTGATGGTGACTTGACAGTGGGATGGTGTATATATTAGTGTCTTGGTGGTACAGCCTTCTGGGATGTGTTACCTTATATATTAAGGTATAGTTATTACCTTGCACTGGTCAGGGCATGCAAAGCCTCACTTACATTTCAATATCTGGTTGGAGCATCACACTTCAAAAAAGGTATTAAGTACCTTTGGAGTACCTGGAGGAAAATCATAGGCGAGCCGGGAAAAAGACAGCACTGTTTGGGGGATGGCGTAGCAGGGGGGGGCTTTCAGCCTGTGCAGAGCTGGAGGGCTCGTCAGGGTGGTGTGGAAGCTCTGAACTGGGCAGTGGTATCCCAAGGAAGGGGTATGGAAAGAGCGAAGCTGCTTGGCATATCAGAAGGTAGAAATAGGATATTCAGTGTATGAAGGTGATGTGATATGCAAAACCTCCTTCTTTTGTACCCATTTTGAAGACATTGTATCATCAGCCTACTGCAGTTTATACCCTTCAACCAGTCTCTCATTACTCTCATTTTCTGACTGTTACTCCCATGCATCAACATATCTGAGGCATCTTTCTGCCGTTGTGCTTGATGATTCGGGCATTCCAATATACTCCTTCAAACCTCTGCCCGTCACATGAACAAACCAACGCCTATTCACAAAAAAGCAGCCCTCAAATCAAAGAGGGAAATAAAATGCTGGGTACTTAACGATGGGCTAGAGGCAGAACTTTTATTTCATGCTTTGTCCCAGCAATTTCCCCCTTTGTTTTACAGGGTATGACTTTACCAAAAATAGTCAAAGGAAGAAAATAAAGTTTAACACTCTGGGAACAAGCCAAGTTTTCCATGCTGAAAATCAATTATTGGCTAATATTTTAAAGTCAAGATCACCGCGCTCTGGCAATAGGCCAGTTCACCCACGTTCACCTGCTTTGTACTTTATTCACAAGAGTCAAAGATCTTGCGAATAAAACTTTTTATTTCTAGAGGAGTTTTGAGTTTCAAGGGAGTGCTGATTCTTATGGCCAGTACTGCTGGCAGAGGAAGGTGACTTCTTACCACAATCTGTATGTTTTTCAGGGTTACCGACAACAAGTAAAATTATTACATGAAATAAAATGATTGCATTTGGAAAGAATTGCAAGGTGGCATAATTAGACAGTGGGCATTTTTAAGGTTACTTTACTGTGCTGGAGCTGCAAAAGATGGAAGTAATTTATTTCCTCTTGGTAATGCTCCTTTCTGCTCTAGCAATTTATCAGAAATGTTAATCCAACAAGCAGTAAGTGTGTATATGGTGGGAGGAGGTAAGGGGAATGGAGGAAGGAGAGAGAGAAGGCATTTAAAATTAGCTTCGAAATATTGTACATCTCATTAAAAATGTAATCATGCATAAAATGAGATCAATGAAAATTTATCTAAAAGTGCAAGGAAAAGGCGTCTTCTGGTGTGATACTGGGTATAATAGTCTGGATTTTAATTTAGTCAGTTCGCAACAAAAAATCCCTCCAGGCTAAATAAAACAGTTTCCCTCCCAGTTATTGTATGGACAGCTAATTTTCTGCACCTTTCCTTCTAATATTCAGCCTTATCTCTTGCTGGATAGAGGTTTCAATATACTGCAGAGTTTGTTTTCTTTACATTTTCTATTACTGCAATTTAATTTGCATGATAAATGATGAGAGGTAGAAAGATGATAAAAAGAAGCAGAACATTTCTTTATTAATTTTGTTTAAATTAGTGTAACTTTTCACTGACTGTGCTTTTTATACAGAAAGCCTATGTAGAAATTATTTTAAGACTCCATATTGCAGTTAGAAAAAAAATAATACTTGACAATAAGCTCCCTGCCTCACATGCCAGTATGCATGTTCTTATTTTCATATGTTTTCTTCCTACTTTGCACTGTGTCTAATGACACTTATGGGCCAGTTTGGTGGAATTGCCATCAACTTCATTCCAGAATCTGTGATACAGGAATGGTTTGAGATGTATTTTAAACACGCATTGCATAATGCTGAATTTGTTTTCGGCCGAATTTGTTTTCGGCCCTTCAACCCCTTTCCTAATGTTAGTTTTGCAGCCTTGGAGGGAGCACCAGGAAGAAGCCTCACTAAGGATTTATTTTAAGTGTTCCTGGTTTCTAACATGGAATCTGAAAGCGTTTGACAGAGCTGGCTGGGTCTTTCCTTGCGCTGCCCTCCCAGCTCTTCTGTCGGGAGCAGCCCTGTGGGGCAGGATGCTGGGCGAGGGCATGGGGCTGGACCCAGCGCTGCTCGGGTTGGTGTCAGCTCCCAGCTGGTGATGACTTTTAGGGGATTGCCTCTCAGCATCGTGAGAGGTGGCATTCGGGTGGCTAGTCATCTGTGATGAATGGTGGATGCAGGTATTGCTTCTCTGTTTATGTATCTGCAAGCAAACTCGTTATAATATCTTAAAACAGTGACTTATGCACCCTTGGCCTCTTTACCTGCCCTCTGCTCACAGCTCGGAGTTTGTTTCAACAGCACAAAGATTTGATCAACTTTATTCACAGCTGTTAGTTCAAAACACCTGCTCATCACATCTCCTTTTCTTCCTGTTTTCACCCCACAAGTCCTTCATTTGGGGCACCACAGCCTGCCCCGCTGACCTGATAAGAGGGAGGTGTCCCTTGTGTTTCAGTAGGCTCAGCCCTTTCTTTTTGCTCAGGGAGGCTCACAAGAATTGGCTTTAAAGTTATGAGTTTTGGGAGAAAAAAATTATTTGAATTCATTCTAGTAATTGGGTTTACGTTGGTTAATGTTAGCAAAACTAAAGGGAATCTCTGCTGAGGCCCTGCAACCAAGGAGAAACCCAAGGCCTTTGTTTTCATATTTTTTCCCCCTTTTCTCCTGAGGTTTAAGGCAATTAAACACAAAGCAGTTAAAGTTTTCCAGGTGGAAGAATGCAGTAAGTCTGCCTAAACATATGTGTAAGTGCTTGCTAGAATATTACCAAAGTAAATACCAGTAAAATTTGTGACAAAAGCACGTTGTGGTGTGTGGCTGTATTGGCACTGTCATGAGAGCGAAATGCCTTGTCTCTCCCCCCCGGTGTTACACATCATAAACCCATCACGGTGCACCATCCTGCCCTTGGGGAACGTACATTTACATGGTTACAAGTGTATTTCTATATGAACACTTAAAAAGAGAGGTATATATAATACTGGAATGGTTTAACATATTCCACTGTAGCGTGTTTACGATTTTTTTTCCCCCCTGTAAACCTTAATTCTGTTGGTGTTTTCTGCAGATATTTGTAAAGAGGCAAGAAAAAGCAGCGGCAATGGAGATTTGCCATAAATGTCCTTCTTTCCCCACTTTTCTGTCTCCCAAATGACATTTCATTGTGGTAGAGCTGAGTTATAAACTTTTGAAAATTGCCTTTTTCCTTGTCTGTGCTGTAAGAAAAATATAGGGAGCACAACAAAATAATAAATAAAAATTGTAATTCAAGACTGTGCTGCTGCCTCAGCAGCCTGCTGCTCTGCAGGCTGTGTTTGAAAACAATCCTCCGTGCATATTTTTTTTTTTTTTTTTTTTTAAGAAAAGGTGAAAAGGAGATTATTTTAAGTTTCAAATTCCAAAAGTTGGAAAATGCTGAACTGAGTTTTCTTTGAAGACTTATTCTTGTCTCCCGGAGTGCATGCGGTGTGCTGCAGGCTCTCGCTGCAGTGGTGGGCTGGCTGGGTCATGCCTGTGTACATCCCCATGTGAGGACACCGTGCGTCCCATAGCTGGGAACCTCATCGCTTATACGAAGCGGGCAGTGCTGATGGCAGGCCCTGACCAAACGTGGTCTCTAAGTGTCGCGTACCTTTTCTTCTGCATTTCGCCCTGCCCTCTGCTCACTGATCCTTCTGCTTTTGCTAATTGTCTGCGATCGTTCTGCCCCCAAGTCCAGCCAGACCCTCCTGACCTGGGTGGCTGCCTCTTGTGCTGCGCAGAGGCTTCAGTTTTATGAGAAGCTTCTCATCAAATCCCCTGGCACTATCTTCTTAGGTGATACTCTGCACAGGCACCCTGGGCAGGACCAGGAACCCCGCACAAGCAGTCAGCTGCCTTTTATGTCACTGACCCATCTCCTCTCATGCTGCCTTTCCCGCCCCCTTTTTTTTTTAAATATGATTATCTCCTCTCTGGGTTATCCTTATTCCCCTCTAGTTCCCTGAAAGTCTGACTCCACTAAGATCAATGCTATTAATGGATATATTAAACTGGCATAATGTGGTAAATTGGGGCTTAATTTCATATATGTTCTTTATGTCCAGAGATGGCCAAATGGTTTGCAAAAATAACATGTGTATTGATCTATACACATGTAATATAACTGTATATGTGTTTAGACATCTACATTAAATAGTTTATTTTTGTATATGAGGAACTTGTCTTCTTCCATGTTTCATCCCAAAGAGTAATCAGATCAATATGTTTTAGCTGAGAAGCAGAAAATGTGATCAAGTTTTATGTATTATGTTAGAGGATGAGTTCTGCATTAGTTGTTACTTGTTGCTGCCTGCCAGAGGGAAAGAAAAGGCCAGTGGTGTTTGAACTGAAATAAGACCACTTTTTTTGTGCAAAGGAACAGTAAGATGTGAAGGGCCGCTGGAGCTCCCTGCAAGTCTACTTGCACAGCATAAAAGAGAATTGTGCTGCAAACAGAAAAATGGGGAGGCAATACAACTGAACAAATAATCTCAGTCATTAATGGTTTACCAAGAAAAATTGAGGGCCACTGAAGAAGAAGAGAAAGCACTGATGTGCATTTTCCTTTGAGTAGGTGTCCCGCGTGTACCTTCACTCTGTGAGTATTTGTACCATCACAATATACTCAAGCCAGAGATTGCAACAGCATGCCTTTGGGACCAGACTTTTCCTTCCTTTATTTAATTTTCTGTGTTTAGTATCTATTTCTATGCTTCTTTTGCTGCCCTCATCTTAGCTATAAACAGCCAGAGGAACTCTGGAGTGGTCATTCTGCTTTCCAGTTTTTCAGTCTAGTGGAAATCTAAATCTTTGTAGCCCTCATTGTCTGTGATCCCTCTCATGTAAGACTGCTTCCCATCAGTTTTCCCAGGATAAATGTGGAGCCTGTTGCTGAAGAGGACATCTGCTAGCTGCTGGCTATTCATTGCTTAGCTCACTGTTGACTTGTAGCTTCTGGAGAGTTTGGAGAAGATCTCCCTTCTGCCAGGGATCTACTTCAGAACGACCTAAATTTGAACTCTTTCTTGCGTCAGCCCTCAGATGCTTGTCCATTTGCGTGTGGACTTTCCATGCGGGAGTGGTGGCTATTCTCTCTGCCAGGCAGTAGGAAGGAGCAGAGCCTCAAGGATGATCCCACTTGGTGGTCTTTTTCCCTGGAAGGAAAAACCCTAAAACTTTGGCCCACCCAAAATTGCTGCCCACAACTGTGTCAGAACCTGATTTGGGGCAGATTGTTATCTCTCTTTATTCTGAGAGATATAACCACATAGATTTTAAAGGATTTGGGGAAAAGAAATAATAATAAAACTTTGGTCTACTAACATATAAAGGAAAATGCCTTTGTATTTCCTTGCTGTGTGAGCTCGCTGTCAAACTTTTATCACTTTGTCCTTAAGACAAAAGGCTTAAGGCATGCTGCTCCCGTTTGAGAGCAACCCAAGCGTGGTCTCCCTAACTGGCCAGTGCACAGTTCACGGAGGACTCAGCCAGTTTGCCCTGTTGTGCACAGCTCCATCTGCCTTGTTAGCCTTCTGCCCATCATGAAATCTTCTGGAGTTATTCCTAGAGTCTCTTCTTGTTTCTGCTGTTGTGCGTCTTCCAAGGCATCATTATACATAAGGCTTCTAATATTAAAACTCCTCATTTTACAGTTAAAATTAATATCATGGCCATTATACAGTATATTGCTTTGTCTTCTACATAATGGTTCAACATGATCCATCTGGTTGGATGTTTGAGTTATGATGTCTTCCTCTTTATCTTACATGCACAGAACAAAACATGCTTCACTTTGCTCCCTTTGTTTTTTGCTGATAACACTACTAGGCTGTTAACTTCCTTAATTTTATTTGTCCATTCAAAGTTGGTGCATTTTTTTACTTGCCGTACTTTAATACACCAGCCTGTGGGCTGTGATGTGTCAAATAACCTTTTAAAATCCAAACAGTTTATGTCCCATGTTTTCTTCCTGTCTGGAGTCTGTGTTACCTCTTTAAAAAATTCCAGCAGATTTGTCAAACAAGATTTACCCTTTATAAGACTCTGCTGGCTACTTTTTATATCAGCTCACATTTCTCCAGATGTTTTGTGATCTCATCACTTATTAATGTCTCCATGGTTCTGTCTTCTGCTGAAGTTACACAGTTATTACTGGTTAATGTGGCTATGAATGCATCGTCTCTTTCTTCCTTATTAGACTGCATCTGATGGCACGAATCTGCTCAGGATGGGTTTGAAGCTTAATGGAAAGAATCTTTTTTTGGTCTCAAATTTGAGGGATTTAGAAATACCTCCATTTTCTTAATCTATTACTTTATTACTGTTATTTAATCATCTTGTTCAAAAGCAGTTGGGATATTTCTGTTAACACATGAGTGGAAAGCCCCTGCCATGAAGATCCCTCACCTTTCCTATCTGTCCTTGTTTAATAATCTCCCATGCAAACATAATTTCCACTCCTGTAGTTACAGACATACTTAATTTTTTTCCTCTCTAGGTTACCTTACTCCTACCTTCTGACTCGTAAAGCAATTGCACAGGACTGTGGCTGACTCAGGATGCTTCTTGCAAGGCAGATGAGAAAGAAGCCTCTCTAGATCACCAAAGCTAAGGACGTTGCCTTAAAAAATGCCCAGTTGTTGGCTGCCAGCAGTCAATGCTAGCTAGGGCACTGACTTTTCTTGACTTTTTCATGGAGCCATTGGAAATGACAGTAGCTTGATTTTGCTGTTCTTGTGGTCTTGAAAATGTTTATCTTCACCTAATTTCCAGAATACTGTTTAAGAGCATGAACACCATTTGTGCCCTCCATATGCACAGTCAGGAGACAGCATGTGTAAACGAATACATCCAACTGGAGAACCCATGAGAAGGTGGCATAATATATCTACTTGATATCCCTCCTTCAAAAGAAATAAAACTTTATGGCGGAACGTGAGAACTTTTTCCAAAGTTGTCCCTACTTTGGGACTGTTGGAGTGGCTGAGAATGGAGGTATGTCCATGCTGCAAAAATTTATGTGAAAGTCGTAAGCTCCATGAAGTGCATGGAATTTGGATCGGATACAAGTCAGCCTCTCCATTACATGTCTATGGCTCTCTGCATATTTGTGATTATCCTTATGAATAATGTAAGCTACTACTTTCAAATGGGAGAGACTTCGAGAAGGAGTTAGGGAACATGTCTGAGTGCTGATAATGAACTCAGAATAAGAAAAGGTAAAGCAATTTGTCAATGGATGGAGAAGTGCAGTCTTATGTAGAGCCAATAAAGTTTATGGTTAAAAGAACAAAAAAGTTTTTTTTTTCTTGTGGTCACCACTTCTAGAATAATCTTCTTTTCTTTTCTTTTCTTTTTTTTTTTTTTAATGCAAGTTGCACGGTTGGTGAGGCGGAAGTCAGATTAATGTCATTATGCGGCTTAAAAACAGTAGCTCTTATTTTGAAACACTCATGTCTGTAAAAGTGGATTTTTGTCATGGCAGTGACTCTTGAATCACTCGGAGACTGCTGTTGGTCTTTTTTTTTTTTTTTTAATATATTGTGAAAATTTAACATTTTGATTCCCAGAATAAGAAGAATCCTTCCTCCTCCTTTCCAGGGAAACAAATTCTTTACATATACTCCTCAAATTTCTCTTGCTGGGAAATCCAGCAGGAGGTAAAGATGCTGGAAGCCATTTAAATGCTTCTAATGGGTAAGATGTTTACATTTCATGGGCCTGGATCAGAAGGGTCTCTTGCATGGAGGCAATTTGATAAACTCATCTAGGTCACCTGAGAAAATTGTGCTTAAAATTCATCCGTCAGCTTGTTTTCTCTGGGTGGGGTGTTGCAGTAGCTGGATGTGGGTCATTCATCAGGGAGGTAATGCATGTCTTCAGAGCAGCTACTCTTGCATCCTGAAATAAAAAGAATTCTTCAAACAATTAATATAAAAGGAGAGCACAGTGGGGGTTTTTAAGCTTTTCATTGCTTTATCGGAATATTTTTAAGGGACTGCTGTAAAGAATTGCTGCTAGTATTATATTGCAATGATGTATGGGATATACAGCTGTAACCAGTTCCCCTACTGCTATATAGCTGCTATATAGCTGTTTGGGGCAGAAAATAACTGTAGAAGCTGAAGAAACCATCTCGGCAGCCTGGTAAAGCATTTCCATCTATTTTGCTCATGCTTGTGGTAGATGCTGACGATGCTTGTGCAGTTATATTTAGTTGTCTCATTTGCCGGTCGTTGGGAAGACTGCCTATCTAATTGGTGAACTTTTGCTAAAATTTTGATTTGGTGGATACCCAAAATAATTTGGTTCAGGTTAGATTGAGAGATGCCAAGTCTTGTCAATTGAGAGCTCCCCTGTTTATCTGAAGGAAGATAAGGTGTTACACAGAAGTGTTTCTTCATCACCGACCTTCTGTCCTTACTGACGGTGAGAAGGGCTTGGCATTTGGTTCAATAACTCCATACTGGCGGTCCAGGCCCTGGGCTGTCTCTCCAGGAGTGGAAACAAGACTATTTTGTGCCTCTAGGCTACCAAATCAGCCTGTTTCTCCTGCTGTAGCAATCATGTGGCAAGGGAAGGGGAGGGAGGGGGGAAGGTTAACTTCTAGTTCTGATTCATCACTTTTATTGAACTTAAATTCTTTTGTTTTAATGCACACTTGATTGAGCCAGCATTTATTGAAACGGTTATGGTTTGCAGGAAAAAGAGACAGTTGAAGAAAGAACAAATGAATCTAATGTAAATCAAATACTTAATGCTTTTATAGAAACTACAAAGCCTTAAATGTGTATTCTTAATGGTAATTTTACAAAACTCCACTAGGCATCTTCAAATGGAGGTGTGACAGTGATTGTTTCAGTCTGGAGATGGCTTTCCTTTCACATGCTAATCATCTGCTCATGGTGATATTTCTCAGCGTAGTTGCAGTCAGCGAATTGAATAATTTATGGAATGAATTTTGTTGTAAATTTATTGTGTCACAAGCAGGTTGTAATTTCACTAACAGTACACTTAAGTTATTAAGTAAAAAAAAATAATGTGGTTGATAGGATCGTGCATTTGGAGGTTCTCTTGCTCCCTCCCCAACTAGTTCTCATCTTATATATTTTCAAACAGAGTATTTACCTAATTTTTATTCAGAATCTGATCTGAGAAAGAGAGAGAGAGAGGACATTAACATAAATGGGTTTGCATTTGCACACTATTGTTGAATATGGTAGTCGTAAACAAATTACAGAAGATTTTATATAGACAGAAATAGCATTAAAATGGCATAGCTCCGTCGCAGTGCTGCCTTCGTTCCCTATTTGTTTCCGAGTAATTGTCCTCAGCTTACAAGTGATGAAGTGTTGAATTTACAGGCAAATCTGCAAAGAGAAACAGAGTCTCTTGCTTCTTCCCCAATTTGGGTGTTAAGATAATTGAGAGTCATTGCTCGAAAGTTGTTTCTGGCTTGAGAAGTACAGGCTGTGCAGGGAAGGAGGAGAAACGAATCCCCTTTGCCCGCTGGTGAGGGCTTGGACCAGCAGCGGCTTGGGGGGATGCTTGGCCAAGCCTGTATGGTAAAAGGGAAGGGTTTGGCTGCCCTGATTTTAGTCTTTCCTTATTTTCTTGTGCCAGAAACGTCCGTATTTCCCATGGGGTGTACTGGTATTTTCTATCTTCACTGACAGCATCTGCATACTACTTGTGGTGGTGTTTGGAGGCAAGTTAAACAAGCATATGGTCTCACACGTCATTCTGTCCTCAGAGTTAAAGCAGAATATAAGGAAATAATACGATATCTAGGATTTTATGTTGTGAATGGGAAGCATTCATCAAAGTCTCTTTTTGTTCCTGTATTCCAGTTATTTCCAGAGACTTCTGTTGTGTTTTTTGTTTTCAGCTTTCCTCTGCAAGCTCTCCTCAGTGTTTTGTCAGAACAGTGAGGACAACAAGGTTCTGTGTTTGCACGTTGGTTGTATAGTTTGTTTTAAAGCTTCTCACGTGAAGTCTTGTGTGGTGTTTGCACGAATAGTGTGATTTTTACTTTTGAATGGTACTTCTGAGCCTCTGTGGGAGGCCGGGAGAGGTTTATTGGTGCAACTTCTGGAGAGTTTTTCTACAACCTCAAAATGGCTCTTTTATAATTTTAAAACAACTCTTGAAACCGTATCTAGTTGCTAGTTGTTAGTCTTAGGACACGGGCGTCTTGGGTAAAGGCCTGCTCTTACATTGTTTTATATGTGCTGATACATGCAGTTTTTTGCATCACCATAGCTATCTTAAAAGACTGCCTGTCTTTTTCNTGTAAGGTCAGGTGTTTTTTTTTTTTTTTTTTTTTTTTTTGTCCAGCCTCCTCTCTCTGCCATCCCTTGGAGATACTGAAATGAGTTAACTATGCCATTACATTTTTCACATCTGTTTTCACATGCAGTAATGGAAGGTGACAACCCAATTCGGTGGTTACTGAATGGCCAGGGACCCTTTGTGCATACCAGTGTTTCCAGCAGGACTTTGGCAGCTGGAAGTTTCATGGAGTTGTAGCTTGTTGTGATATGTAAATACCACGAAAGGCAGAAGCGTTGTGATTGTTTATTTAATTGTTTAAATATGCCAATGTTAATACATATAATTACACAGTATAAACACATTTAATTACTTAAATGAGCTAAATATTTTGCATCTTAGTCTAAAATTGCAATCAAAAGTTCTCAGTGGGTGGCAGATTTAGAAAAGAGTTTTTTTTTCTCTGATGGATGCCTTTAAACATTTACTCTTTTCTGTTCAGAGGAATGGTGACATAGGGCACAAAATCCAGAGGACCACAACTGCACAATTTGAAAAGTATGCAAAAAATAGGTTTCCCTGGCTCACTCAGGTTTTAATGATGATCTTGAAACTAGCTGTATAGCAGGTGAAATGAATGAATGCATGACTGTCCTCATGGAAACTGTAACTACTGATAGCATGCGATGAGTGGGTACAATATTTTATTTGCATTTTGTAGTGGGCATACTAGCACAGAGGGGTAGTGAACTGGTGATGCCAGGCTGGAGAGCGGGACTCAGCACATCCTTGGCGGCTGTGCTGGGAAAGCTGCACGGCCCCTCGTCTTTAGCTTTGACCACGCTTATGCTAGACTTGGGCTAGAGGTAACACAAATAAATGTCTCTTTTTAAAGTAGTCCTCATAGTGTTAAATGCTGGACTAGTCGATGAAATTACAATGGATTTGTCACAATAACGGTTCGGGACTAAAGACTTCATTGGAATCTCCTGTATGGACTTCGGTTTCATTAGGTCGCCTCTCTCCGGCTACTTTTTCCTGCTCCTGTAAATTGCAGTTAAAATTGAGAAAGCATTTCTACGTTTCATTCCTCAGATGAAATTCCTCTTAGAAGCACTGTATTGTAATTATGGTTGTGCGTGTTAAATTTTTAATTTGTTTTTTATTTGTCTATTCAATTGATATAATTGATGTGCATCCTTTCTCCCTCGGGATACAGGTTAATAACCTACTAACCTCGGAATGAAGGAATGATAAAAGGATACCACACTAGGGTTTAAGGGACCGTTTATAATATATGTTTTTAACTGTAGCCTCATTTTTTTGGTCTTTGTAGCCTACAGCATTTTGGACTTCCAGATCCTTGATAGGCATTAAAAATATTAATTATTGTAACTTTAGTGAAAACAACTATTCATACTGGATTTACAAGGAGGCTAATTATATTACTATTTGTGAATATCTTACAAAACAAAAGAGAAAAATAAGTTTTATAAATAGAATCAGTTTCTGTTCATTATCTGAACAGGTACTTCTTGATTGCTTTTGTTTTTGCATTTGTTCAAACTGCAGAGGGGACTTGCCAAACGAGTAATACTTATAATCTACAAAAGATGGTGAAAGTGGGTAAAAGAAAGATTTAGATAACATCAAGGCATTTGGTAACTGTGGAGGATCCTAAGATAATGCTGGAGCAAGATAAAGTGCAAAGGTATCTGGATTAGAGTAAAATACTTCGCAGATTCATTCTCCATGCTTATTTTCATAAGTGAAATAGGTTCTTTCCAATGGTAGTGCATTAAGGATAATCACCCCTACAGATCACAGTCCAAAGTCAAATTTCCTACTGGAGCTGGAAGGTCAAGCTATTTTGCCAGCTCCAGACCCGGAGTCAGAGAAGTGTTAGTACTGGGATGATGAAAATGCTAGGAAAGGCCTTCCTTTGCTGTGTGTCAGCCTGGGGACATTCAGTGCTGTGACCGGCCTTTCCCGACTCCCACTCTTTGCCGACAACCTGCTGCTTTGGGACCTCACAGCTGTCCCTTGTACCCTGGCAGGACACAGCACTTCCCAGATTCCCTTTTGGTCCCTGCTCGCTTGGCAGGGCTTTGGTTGTTAGCTGGTGTGCAGCACTTTATAAAGATGCATTTCTTCTGGGACACCAGTGTGCAAATCTCACTGGAGTTCACGCTGAACCCTGGCCAAGCCTGTAGTTTATTCTAGTGGAGAAAAATGCTTTCTTCTAGGTTATGAAGCTGGAAATGGAGTGATTAAATGAGCCAGCAGTAAGTGCAGAATTAGCACACGGCTGAGTCCACTCTCTTCTGGATGATGCTGGAGGTCTCGGAGGAATAGCTGGGCTGGGAGCACCAGGAGAAGAGTACCAGCTCCAGCTGTTTTCCCACCTTCCCTTTTTGCTGAGGGAGCGAGTGCCCTGAAGTGCTTTGCAGTCAAACATTTCAGCAAAACAAGAAAGCCTAGGTGTTGAGAGGAATAACTGAGACACTCCAAAATACATTAAATAAACATCCCAAGACATAGAAATCTCATGCTTCAGAAAGTAACCAAGCTATCAGCTGCTTGAAACTGGATAGAAAATTTGCCTTTGTAAGTTATCCAGTGCTGCACTGGTGTGGGCTTTCTTGAGGCTTTCACTGGAGGACCTGATGCTGAAGGCACGAGGGTGCTGCATGAACGCTTGCTCCCATCCTCAGCAGGAATCCCTGGGTCAGCAAATGAGCTCAGCATCCTGCAGCCAAACAGAAACTTTCCTTGGTGTTGTGCCTGTTTAATCAACTGGTAGTACCAGATAAACTGTTCCCACGTCAAATATTAAATGGGCCAGCTTGTCCTGTGTTTTATCACGGTGCTATTCCAGTACCTTCCACGTGTAGATCAAGGTTAAAAGGGGTCTGGAAAGAGCAGATATTTGTGCCCATTGTGCAGTGAAGGGTAATGAGCACCGGGGACTTTTTCTGAAATGTTTTAGCTGGATATGGAAATGAAAACTATTAAACTTGTAACCCATGACTCTTTAGGGAGCTGATAGGTAACAAACAATAGTATTTTCTGTATCTGGTAGGAAATCAGAGGATGACAACATCATATGTTTTGTTGTCTGAAGCAGTGGAGAGCTGCTTAAGACCAATTAAACGAGAATTTAATTGATTAGACATAACGCTCACATTTATTAAACTATTCCCAACAATTAAAAAGTTGCCTTTGCATGTTGGAAATAGCGAAAGCTATTTATGACAGTGAGAAACCTGTGCAAACTTCTTGGAGTTCTCCTCACCCCAGCTCACACTCCTTGGCCGTATCAACAAAGGCCAATTAGTTTGCATTTAAAATTGTTATACTAAACAGGTATATGTGCAATCTTTACAGAAGCTATCATAACCAACTCTAATGCCTTTATAAATACATTCAGTGGTCATGGCCTGTTCTTGTGGGGAGAAAATTGAGTTTGCTGTGGGAATGTCAACTCTGAATTTCTTGACATGTGTATATAAAGTCTCATTTTTAAAGACGTATGACTAGAAAGACATAGCTTCCTTAAAAATTAACCTAATGTGTAGTGTAATCGTGGACAGTCTGCATAACA
Organism: Dromas ardeola; assembly: GCA_013398915.1. NCBI lineage: Eukaryota > Metazoa > Chordata > Aves > Charadriiformes > Dromadidae > Dromas > Dromas ardeola. Next base: position 306,682 of record VYZM01011932.1, on the reverse strand, counting down.
ATATGAAAACTGCAAAGCAGGAGCTAGGTGGTTCATAAGCCACGAAGAGCTTCAGCAGCATAAACAGCGTAAGATGAATGAGCCGCGTTGCTGGGGACGCCACTCCAGCACCCAAATTGAATCAGAGACTCTGGGATTTAAAAATAATGTGGCTTTCTGCTGAGGTAAAGCAGACTCTGTTTTGTTCTGCCAGGGCTAGTCCCGGTTGCAGTTTTCAAGCAAAGATTTCAGCCAAAAGCAACAAATACATAAATGATTGGGAATATCCATCCTTGCCACAAAGAAGCGACAGCTTCATCATCTGTGGGTGGTCTTGTGCCCAAATGCTTGTTAGGCTTCTACCTGCTCTACACATGCAATGAGAGGACGTGACTTCCTGGGGAGCAGGATGGGAACTGGGTTTGTTCATTTGTTGTTAAACCACACGTGTGCTGGCTTTTAGATCAGGCTTTTCTCATTCTTTATTGCAAGTTGCACCCACTAGTCAACAATATAATTGTTTGTCTTTATTATGTTGTTAACTATAGACAGGTATGAATCTGTGGGGACAGAAGTGAACGGTTGGAGAGCTGATGCTGTAGAAAACAAGTGCTGTGCCGAGACTGTTGGGAATTTTCTTGCTGGTTCACACTCATCCTTGTCTGTAATGGGTCTTGCATCTTGTAGGAGAAAACCCAAGAACCTTAGAGGGCACTGCTGCTGCGTAATCTCTCCCCAAAATGTATATCTTATTTTGCTCTCTGGTAGTTAAAGATTGACATAAACCCTAGGGTAAAAAGTTTAATATCCTTTCTAAACTTATAATTAATTAGGAAATCTTGTTGGTTTTAATCTCGTCGTGTTTGTGCCTGCAGTGACTTCCTTTGGGACAGTCCAACAGCATGCTTTATGAAAACATGTTTTGTTTTGACCCTGTTCATCTAGAATATCAAGTCTATAAGTACAGTATTTCTTTGCCTCTAGTATACATTTCCTTTTACTTATTAAGATTGATTTTCATTTCCAATCCTGTTTCCGATTCCCCTGCTTTCCTCACTATCCTCTCCTGTGCTAATTACCCTCAAACTTTTCTCTTTTTTACCAAACATATTAAAGAGTATAAACTTGTCTTGTGACAAGGATGACTTGGTCAGGGTGAAATGCAAAGCTTTCTTATTATTGGAGTGCTAAAACATGGTCACAGATTTAGGGGTGCTGTGGAATCCGCTGTTTAAAGGTTTTATAGAGGAGGTTGTATTGTACTCATTCCTGCTTTAATACAGGCACTGTGCGTCAACATTTGAATTAAGAGGTTAGCTGGCGTTGTATGTATAGCTTATTGCTGTTGGTTGGATTCAACACCATTATTTTAGTTTTCATCCTCTGATTCAGTGTTTATCCCCTGATCATTTTACTTTTTGCTAATTATGACCTGTGGAATCTCAGGCTAGGTATCTTGAAAATACTGGATTACTAACCCAACCGTTTGCTTTTCATGTGCTTGCTGAATGATCCCATAGACCCTGATTAAAATGCATCATTACTGATGCCTGATGCTGTCACCTGCATTCATCCAGAGGTGACTGGGGCTCACCCAGCTTGTTGATGCAGACAAGCAAAATGTACTGGCCAGCAGTTTGTGTTGGAGAAAAATTAAATGTAATTTCGCATTTGTGGCAATCCAGCTGGCAGCTGGGAAGGGATAGGAGGAGTGTGGCACAACCAGTAGGGAGCGGGCGTTTGGGAGGCTCCCTCAACAGGCTGCTCACCCGAGTGGGACAGAGGCTTTCTGAATAAACTTCGCATCTTCCTGATGAGTTGGCAAGAGTAAGAAATGTATCACTGTGTCTGTTGATAGAAAACCAGTGCATGCAACAGGGAATTTTCCTGGTGGGCTGCAATAAAGGACATTGGCACTCATCCTTTGAGACACCGGTGGGGCATATTGGGAAAGCACAGGACAATCAAAGCACACACCTTTTCAATGTCATTTTTTGCAATGTCAAGCAGCTGGACTTTGCCACTCTCACTTGAAAAACACTTCCCCCCATGTTGTCAAAGATTTGGCTTTTTGTGTGAGTTCCCCTCTATGGTACACATTGGCTTCTTTCCCGTTGTGTCAATATAACTGGTGAAAAATGGGTATTTCTGGCCACTTCAGGCTTTATAGATTATATCTCACATCTTGAAGTGCACCCAAAAGCTGACAGCCAATGCAGTGTAGAAACAACAGGAGTTAGTAATACATCTGAGTCTCCTGCCACATCCTAAGGCTTTTTTCTTCAATATTATTCAAAATTTAGGCACCTTTCATATTAATTAAATGGTAACTTTCTGTATCCCACGATCAAACTATCCAATAACGCTTGCTCAGAGCAATCAGAAATGACAAAAATAAAGTACTAATATAATTTTATTATGAATGATTTGATCCCTGGGGTTTCTATCATATTAAACAAAGAAACAAATTAAGCAGTGACTGAATTAAGTGGAGGAACTTGCACCATGTCGAGGCAATAGATTTTTTCATAGTTAAGCTGCCAGCTACTTTCATGCTTCAAAACCAGTTTCCAAGTTTCCCCACAAATTTCCCAGAAATAATCCTGCTGCCATGTATCATTGCGTATGTCAGCATATAGCTATTTTTTTTTTCCATAGGAAATGTAGTAAAGAAGATCAGAAGAGGAATTTTGAATGCATTAATCTGCATTTCCAAATCTGTGAGATTCTGTCCTATGACAGATCTTTGTGGATGGGTCCGGCGAGCATCTCCCGAGCCTGACGCCACCTGGTTAAGCCAGATGGGATGCTCTCTTGTTTATTTACTCTCTTGCTTTCCAGCTTTTAAAAATAATTACCATATTCTCTATTTTAGATGTTAATTTTATGTAGGAGGTAACTGCACATGTAGACTGTCAGATAGAAGAGGTTCACAACATTTCCCATATTTAGAAAAGTATTTATTGTAGCAAAGAAAGATATTTGATAGGTGGAAGCTCCCTGGCACAGCCTTCCTCTGGCCAATACATGCAGTGCCGTGGGGTGCAGCAGGAGCAACTCTGCTGGAGGCTGCTCTGACCATGAGCCTTCCCCTCTGCGCTCTGCTCCGATTCATCCTGGGGACAGGCATGGTCCGTCACTCCGGGGACCCCTCTGTGTTACTGGGATGGTGTGAAAGAATTTTTCTGGGATGAGGTCACTGATATTTAAAAGCACGTGTGCCTCTAAGTGCTACTGTATATTATGCTATGTTAAATTTTACATTATACATATATAATATACGTTGCATTAAACTGTGCCCTTTAGGGAGCAGTCAGGTGGAGAATGGGACCTAAATCCTGGGGTAGCAAAGCACTTTTAATTACCATTAAGGAGGCGAGATCATGTGGATTTCTCTCTGAGATGCGCTTGTCCTTGCCAGCATTGAGGTGTAAAGGAGGACCACATTCTTGATTCTAAATGCCTATATTTTTTTTTCTTCAAGCTCAGACTTGTTTGTGAAGTGGTTCTAGCCTGGGACCATAACAGTGGACTTTGGAAATGTTGTGGAGTTCACATATTTTCCTCCCACAAGACTCCATGTATCCAGTGCACAAGTGATCCCATTATGGCTCTTACCCCTGTTATTGTGAGCACAGAAAGTTTCCTCTTCTGGGGGAGCCAAATTGGGACTGAGCAGGAGCATCTCTGAACACAGTAATGAAAAAAATGTGTTTTCTGTATCATTTTTCTTAAGGCTTTGTGGTAATCACGTGCTGTTGAGTTTGATACGCACCCCTTCCTTAAAATGCTGGTGCGTGACCCCGGTCGGTGCGGGGGCGTGCTGTGAGTCCTGCCGGGCTCCCGCACAGAACAGGAGTTACTCAGAGCACACCAGCGTCTGATGGCGTTAATGTATCTTATTTACTGACAAAATGCCAAGCGTGGGATGAGCGCTTTCCTGGCTGAAACAATATTGATAAAGAATCCAGGAATCTGCAATGGAATTGGGGTTTTAATTGCATTCCTGCCCCCAAAAGCTTGTTTCACGGTAAGATCAATAATACGTTAAAAACTGAGTACAGTAAAATAAGTGTATAATGTGTTTAAAATCTGTACGCAGTGCATTACCGCGTTATTATTTACTTTGTTGTGTCTCATTGGGACCCAGTGCTGCAGTCCCACCTGGCAGCGGACTGTCAGCAGTCCTGGCTCGGTAACGGGGACATGGCAGCCATGAAGTCTCCTGCGTCCTTGTGAGATGCAGCCCGAGTCCTGTTTATACTTGTCAGTTATTAACATCTTTGCTTTGGGGCTGTAACGGGCAGGTTTGGCACAGGCACAAGCGTGGGAAGCTCTCGGGTCGGCCGTTTGCTGAAACCGCTGTGGTTTGTCTGCATTTAGGATCGGAGCATGGTGTAGGAGCCAAACCCTTCCCACTGCGCGTGGAGCTTCCCTTCATCTCGTACCTGCCCGGCCACGCCGCTGCGGGTCTTCAGTCCTCTTGGCAGCAATGCTCCACATCTGCTGCATCCAAGGGGTGAAGCACAGGGAATGTTATTAACTCCCTCAGCTTTAATACTGCATCTCATCCTAATACGCCGTATCAGATGACTTTGGTCACAAATCTCTCTTTCTAAAAAAGATATTATTATAACAGAGGGATTAATCAAAATTGGGGTAAGCTAAAGCATGCCCGTTCTGGTCAGCCACTGGTTTCAGCAGTTGTTAAATAATGGGCAGCCTCTTGCTTCTTCCTATAAACATCTGGATGAGGACGCTGAAAGAATTAAATTTTGTGCCTGAAAAATGACATATTGAGTAGGAGCTCTGCTTTCATCTCTGTGATCATGTTTTTAGGAGAATACGCGCAGAGTCTCAGCGTTAACATTCTTTAACTGCTCCTCAAATTACTAATGCTTCACGTTGCTTTAATCCATTCTGCTGTAATAGCTTTATTAGATTAAACTCCCTGCTGAGCAAGTGAGGAACAGTGGGATTATCACACTTCCCTTTGAACAGCCAGTAAAGACAAAATAAATGGTTAACAAAATAGAACAAATTCAGTTTGCAGGTGATCTGCAGTTCTCAGCCTCGTGAACCATGGATAGGCTCCGAACGTCCCTATTATTCGTTGCTTGAAAAATGCCTTTTTAGCAGCCTGAAGAAATTCCCGAGGTAAAAAAGAAGTCCTAATGGAATAAAAGTTCCTCTTTCCCCTTTAGATGTGTTGCTAATTGCATCATGCCGACTGCAGGGACAGTGTGAGGAAAACCTGAAACTTTATTTAAAAAAAAATATTTTTTTTAGCTTCACTTTTGACGAAGCCGTAGGTGCGCCAGTAACAGCCTTTATCTAGTGTCTCCCAGAGTGGTAACTCCTAATGACTGATATTTTTTTTATTTTTTTTTTTTTTTAGCAAATCTAATTAACTATTTGAAGTATTTCGTCGAGAGGCTCACGGTTACTATACACAAGCAGTGGGTGGCTCTTCTAGAGTCTCTTAAAAACTCAGTTTCTTCTCAGCATTCTTAAAATCCTCATCTGCTGGAGCAATTTGAATTTTGTTATTAGTGACTGCTGGAAATCATAATTCAATAAAGACTAACTCATTTAAAAATGCTTCATGCTGAGCGTGCATTAGGTAACTTGGGAAACTTAGGAGACACAGAAAAACATATACTAATATTCAGGTCTACACAGGAAATTGGTATGGCACTGAGCAGTTTGAAGGAGGCTTTTTGTATTTTTTTTTAAGAAGCTGCAGAAAGGTTGGAAGGAATGCAGTTTTTTTTTTTCCTAGTAAATGTATTCCTTCCCGCTCCCCAGAATTTTTTTCCTAACGCGCTGGCATCTGTCCAAAGGAATTAAAGCCCCCAACATACTAGCGGATAGTGAAAATATACACGATAAACATTTCTATAATAATTTCTTAGATAAGTAAGAAAGCCGTCATGTTTCTTTTCCTAAACTCCTTGTATGTCCCTTATTACTCGTCTCGAATGAGTTTGGAAGTTTTAAGTATCTCTCCTGCCCCATCTCTCCTATTCCCTTTATGGCAATAATATTACGGTCATAGAATATATAGTCTTGCCATAGGGGAATGGGCCTCCTGCTTGGGTTTTTAAGCCACATCTGCAGCTGCAGCTGGAGCAGGCTTTGAAAAATATCGGTATTATGAAAGGATGTCATTTTCTAACAATGAATTCTCCTTCAGAGGACGCTGCGCCATTTCATTCCTGCCCAGTGCTGTCCGGCAGCTGTCTCCTCTGCAGTTCATTTGCCGCTCGAGTTCACCCTAGGAAATACACAGGGGTATTTTTTCCCAATTTCTTTCCCCACAAGTTGTTTCATCTTTAGAATCACAACATTTCCTGCCAACATCAGAGGTTTCCATTCTTGTCTCCTCTCTCCCTTGTTCTTTCTAGCCATTTTCAGACTTATATAGCCCTTCTGTTTCTTACCATCTCTCCCTTTCATCCCCTGGTCCTCTCACGGTGCCTCCCTCGTTTCAATTCTCCACTTAGCTGGGGTTCAGAAAACAATTGCCGTCTTCCACCTGTTTTTCCTCCTTTGTTGCTCTGTGGTTTGATTTAGCCTCTCTTTGTCTGCTTTCGCCTTCTTGTTTTTTTTCTTTTTTCCCCCCTCACCCTCTTTTTAAAATTGGAGAAAATGATCAATATTATTCCCCCCTCCCCTTCTCTGTTTGATAAGATAATGCTGTACTAATGCAGTGGAGATGGATTTGTTGTCACGGCAGAGAGGGAGGAGAAGGGGTGAAGGTTCTCCAGACACGGCACAGGGTGCTGTGGAAATCAGCGGCTCCCGCAGCGCAGGCAGGGCTGGGCACTGGCAGCCCCCTCTGCGGTCAATATGCTCCGAGTCAGGCTGGACGAGCCTGAATAAATATATGTAATTCAGGGGATAAAAAAACTGGGACAAAGGCCTGGGTTCTCTGCCCAGGCAAAATGCCCATGGAAACAAGTTGGTGTACGTCAGAGCGGAGAGGCCAGTTTTAGGTTGTTTACCTAGGAGATAATTTAGGAAAGCCTGACACGCAGGAATGTACTTCTGCTCAGCTTTATGCCATGGCTTGGTTACGTTTTCTAGACTTTCTGCATTACCCTTGTGATCTGTGGCTTTGTTCACTTTGCAGCAAAACAGCGTCTCCCCCTCAATTTAAGATCGTTAGCCGTAGAGAATTAGCAGTGCTATGCTGTCGCCGCCATACTCTGAAACTTGTCCCTAAGCGGAACGGTCAGGAGGGAACCCCAGCTTGGTTTCTGACTTGGGTGGATGCTGCATCCACACCAAAAGCCATTTTAGGGGAGGTCAGGTTTTTAAAAAATTCTTTATTCTTTCTTCCTAATATTGATGATGTGGGAAAAGTAGGTAAAATTTATTGGGGAGAGAGTCAAAACTTCCCCCATTCTGCCCACCTGTTCGGTGTTTCTGCTGCCTTTCATTTTCTGAAGTGTTACATATGGATTACATATGTCTTTCTGCTGCAGCTCTGCGGCTGAAAAAAACCCCAACAACCACAAGGAAATCAATAAACACCTGTTATTCCCAGATCCGCAGTTACTTGGGCTCAAAAGTGCCTGCAGGCAAAGTTAAAACAAAACCCCCGGTAAGTCTATCTGCCTTCACAGCCTCCTTCTTGCCGGCACGGGGGTTGGGTTGTTTTTTATTTTTCAATTATTATTATGATTTTTTTTTTTTTTATTTCGTTTTGTTTCATCTGGGCGTACCCCGGAGCGGACCCTCCACGGCCGCGGTGTCCGGGGCTGTGCGCTCCCCGAGCCGCCCGGCCCCGGCTCCCGCCGCGTTCCCGGGGCGAGGTTGCCCCCTGCTGCTCTCCTGCCATGAAACATAAAGCGGGATGTAAGGCGGGCTCCGGGACTCGCCCTGGCACGGCCACGTACCGGGGGGATGGAATCCGCTGGAACCCGATCGTTTTAAGGCAGGTTTAAATGCGGCAATAGCAGCTTTGAGTGTGGCAGCAGACAGCTGGGAGATGCTCTGGTATAACGTGGTTCTTTAAAAATAAATAAATAAGTGATGAACACGTTAAGTACGGTTCCCTTTCTCCAGGACGGAAAATCTGTATTGGAAAAATACTTTTGAGCAGTTACTGATTGAGGAACAAGCAGTGAGAGGTATGCATGCAGGTGGAGGACTGCCAGCAGGCATGTCTGTTTTACCAGAAGTTTTTGTTTTCTATCTGTATTTGCTAAGGCTTGGTTGAGAACCTGCAGTTTTGTGAATACACGTGCATTCAAGAATATACCTTGCTCTTAGGAGTCGGTTTGAGACTGCATTTACCTTTGCTAGCTATAAGTAGACACTTACTAAATGACATGGCACACTTCGTATACGACTTTATTTCTTCAGCCTGTATCTGGTTCAGGTCGGCAGGAAAGGTTTAGCACTCGCCCCTCTTGCCAAGGGATACCCCAAAAGCGTCTGGTTCCTTACTCTCTGTTGACAGGAAAGAGGAAGAGCAAGGCTGGCCCTGCAAAGCTCTGAAAGAGCCTGGCTAGTTTTAGCCCAAAAGGAACCAGACCCATGCAAATTACTTGGCAATTTAATCCTGATGCGTTAGAAGAAGTGCAGGCCAATGTGAGGATGCATAATAGCACATTGTTGGAGGTGGGTGCTTTGTTCCGGTTCTTTAAACGACATCGTTCTTGCTGAGGAGAGGAGCACATCGTATCAATTAAAATGTGTGGCAAATATTTCTTGGCATGCCAGCAGGTAGTACCTTTTTATAGTCCTGGGTATCATCAGAGACCTGGAAATAATGGCTGAAGCCAGCGCTATGAAATATAATTTCTTTAAATGTAAGAAAAAAGAAAAACTCAGAAAATTGTTATGGCATTTTAACTAACTTCAAGTGTGCTGGCTGGTTCAGTCGCCCCTTTGATGTTGCAGCCGGGTGACCTGGCCTCCCCCGCCATTCATCACTGACTGGAAATCAAACTTTTCGGTTCTCCTGCTTTACAGTCCTTCCTCTGTTCTGCTAATAAACACAATGTTATTTAAAATAACCATTCAGGAGTCGTTCAAAGGGGATATCCATATATGAATTTTAGTGCGAGTGCAGTTTCTTGCTGCCAAGTCCTAACCTTCAAAATGCAATACAGAAAAAGATAGCATTAATCTAAATACACGGCATTGGGTTCCTGAAGTGAGAGGCTCACAAATCCCTTCACTCTTGGGGTGACTCTGTGATCAGAACCTCAGGGGAAATGCCTTTAATTATTTCATTTCACCTTCATTTTTACAGTGTCAATGTATGGTTATGGTAACAGCTATGTAAACACCAAAAATGCTGTTTGTTAAGAGTATGATCCGAAGCGAAGTAGGTCATTCCCTCCCAACAGTCCCTGGACACTTCTCAGGCAGAGAAGCCAATGGTCCTAGTGGCAGGCAGCGTTGGAGACGTGTTCTGGAAGGGAGCGAGCTGTGGCTGTGCTGAACATGGAGCGTACATGTGTGTAACACACATGGACACAGTGTGTGTGTAACACCAGCGTGAACCTTGTCTCCTGGCCTCATTCGAGTTGTGAACTTGGCAGTGATGTTTTAACTGCTTTATTTCATCAATACTGTGTTACCCCGAGAAACAGGGCTTCTGAAGAACTTGGCATCTTACCCTGTTTTGTCTGTACTGTGCTAACAGCAAGGACGCGGTCATCACCATTGCAAAGCGACGCAATGTTTGCCAGCAGCCCCTGCAGCGAGCTGCCCGGCCACCGCACGTTCACCGTCCCTGGTGGGGGACGTGTGCCAAACCCACTCCAGGATGTCATGAAGGAGAAGGTCAGAGAAACCAGCAGTGTTGCAATTTTTAGCAAAGTAAGAAACAGCGGTAGATGATTGTTATCATGTACATTTGCCTCTGTTGCTGTCCGGGTAGTGTCACCACGATCTGCTGTCATTTCCTCCCCTCTTGGTTCTGCGTTGCACTAGACATGATGAAGAGGAGCGCTGCCTTGGGCACGGGAGGAGGGCAGAGGCAGAGCTGGAGCACCAAAACAAAAAATAGTTATCCCTTTTCCCCAGCTCCTTCCCAGCCCTGTGGGTACACTTGCTCCCGGTGTGGCTCTGCTTGAGCCCATCTCCCTGGTGCTTGGCAAGTTTCTCTGTACCTGAGGAGCACCAAAGGCACAGGGGTACGTCCCTCGGGGATGGAGGGAGCACCCAGGTACTAGCTGTGGTGGTTCATGCACCAGCCAAGGGAAACCCCTTCGCTGAGGTGGTGCTGGGGCTTGATTAGAAGAAAATTACTAGAGGATTTTGTGTTGTTTTGGACTTTGGACTCTGGCACGAGTTTATTGTGAGTTTTCCTGCAGATCCCTTTTGAGCAATTGCTTTTACAGTATGTTGTCTGTATTGTGTAGGAACGAATGAAGTGGGCTAGGAGAGACTTCTGGTTGGGTTAACACAGCTCTGTGTTGTTTTTTTCATAGGCTGTATATTTTCTCCTCTCAGATCTGGTTCTTTTCATCCTCACTGCCTCTCTGCCTTTTACCTTTCTAAAATGACTGTTGCTGCAAAACACGGCTGAAGCAGATTGCCAGGTCCAGCCTTCGAGCCCCACTGCCCACTGCAGCCTCCTGAAGCTGGGAGCAGTCAGGGCTCCCAGCCGTCAGTCGAAGAGACTGCTGATCAGTGCTTTCCTTTTAAACCTACCATTGACTTAACGTTTTCAAGACCGGATTGTTGTTTTTTTTTTTTTTAATAATATATACATGGCAAGGAGCAGAAAGATGTTACTGTCTACCATTTAACACAAGTGTGCCTTCTTGGGAGGAGGGAAAGCTGATCCGGTTTGTGCGTATTTCAGCTTTATCTCAGTACGGACTAGCCCAGCTAACAAGAGTTGTTTTAATCTGATCTGTTTTATCTGTTGTGCATAGAGTAACAGATGTGTAAATCTAATACAGTAAATCGCTGTTTGTATTATGGCAACACTGTGAAAATATTTCTTAGCAGCACCAGAAAAAAAAAAAACCATTTAATTTTCTGATTTCTTGCTGAATATGGAATGGAAAATATGTTGATTTAACTCTAAAAAAATGCACAGTCGATTTAAGGAAAAAAAAAAGTAAGTAAGAAAGAAACCCTTTACCATATCTAATTTCATTAGTAAACTGTAAATGGAAAATGATGAAGAGGTAAGATTTCAAAGGGCTGGTAACCCACACATTTTATGTAGCATTAATCATGTGCTCTTAATTTTTCTGCAGCAGAACTCAGCAGCGTTGCCTTTCCTGCTCTGTGATTCCCAGGGTGGTGGGCGAGGGCGGGTGGGCGGCGGAGCCTGGCTGGAAGCCCCCCGTGGCAGCACCCACCAGCAACGCCGCAGCCGAGACAGGGAACGCCGCGCAGCCGGCCCCACTTCGCGGGGTGAGATTTATGGCCACGTGCCGGAGGTTTCGTGCCTCTCTGCTCAGACTGATTTGAAACACCACTTTTCTGCTGGCGGCTCGTGTTTTCCGCTTTACCCTTTCAGAGGCTTTTTCTCTTCCAGGCTGTAAAGAGGGTTAAGAAAGGAATTGTCTCTATTATGGTAATTAAACTCCCAGGAAACAGCCTCATTAGACTAATAAAGAGTAAATAAAGCAGGCGAGGACACACTTTTTCTTTCCAGTAGTCGAGGGCAGCAGTTACCTCCCTTCCCTTCGCCCACCCGCCGGCTCCCCACTCCTTGGCCGGGGCAGCAGTGGCCTCTGCCTGTGTCCCTGTCCCTGCCCACGCCCCCACCTGGCTTCTACACCTGCTTGGGTTGCCCCCTCATAGCTTTCCCAGCAGTTTTGCTCTTGGGCCAAAGTTTTCCTTGCTCGGTTGCAGGACAGGGAAATAGGTATTTCTAATGCTCGGGGAAGTTTTCGGTTGCATTGTGCTTATCTTCATTAAAAGCACACCCTGGTTTTCTTGCCGGCTTCACCTGTGCAGCCCCTGGTTTGCAGCAAACGCAGTGAAGGGCTGCAGCGCGCTCTTGCCGAATGCATGTTACAAAATCCAAGTGATGGACATTGGGTTTTGTTTCTCGTAAAAATTACATTTGTGGCACACTTCTAGGTGATATTTCTTCTCCAACATTGACCTCAGATGAGGTAGTGTATGGCACTGAAAATGCACACGTAGCTCTTCTGCTTTTTCAGAAAGCAGATTATGTAGGGAGAATGAAATTAGCAGTAAAAGTATTAAAATATTGATAGCAATCATTCCATGTCCTGGCTTTACTAATTAATTATTAATTTTACCTTGAAGGTTAGTGTAAGAGATGGACTTTACTTTATCATGCCTTCACTTAGCAAGATGTTTGACTATATATTTTTAAACATTATCAGGTCTCTAGCAAATAGCTCTCATTTTTTATGGTTAGCAGTTGGGATTTGCTTTGTGTGGCTTCATAAAGTGGGAGAAAAGATTATGTTGTGAAGGCCTTGGGGAAGCGATCCCTCTGTCATGTATTAGTAATTCCTGCTGATCTTTGCTGCTTGCTGTCCTTTCTGTACAATACTTGTTGCTTTTCCGTATCGAGGGACCTTTGCAGCGCTATACAGAGTAAAGAAATGTCTTGATACTGTAGGCTTGGCATTGCAAGACAGTTAAAAGGGAATTGGTTTCGATGTAAACCCAGGGATGCTGGCAGCTGGAGGGGTGTCCCTGGAGCAGGGCTGCCCTCTCCAGCCGTCCCCCAGCTCTCTAGCTCAGGTGTGCACCGAGCAAATGTGATTTTGCAGCTGGGTGCACGTGGTGCTGGGGTGGTTTTGCTGCGTCCGGCTGCGCCCGATGGCTCCCACCACTGCAGGCTCTGTAAATACCGGCTACGGGCAGGGAAGCTCTGGCTGAGCTTATTCTGAGGATATGCAAGCTGGATATTGTCTTTAAATAAATGCATAAATAACATCATTTAATGAAAACTATTAGCATAGATATAATTCATAAGTGATTTTTAAACTGGGCAAACTTTTGAATTTACTGTGAAGAATGTTTTTTTTTCTTTAAAGCAACTTTAGTATTGATATAAGATGCAAATATGGAAACATTTATGTGCGTCTGCGGCTTCGCTCGTGAGAAATCGTATTGATTTCAGTGAACTATACACACGAGGAAGATCAGGTCTGTATGCGCAGGACTGGAGCTTTACTTTTGTAAATTTCCCATTTCCTCTCTTGCATCAGAAAGGTTTAAAAGATCTGTTTTACTGTCTTGAGGGTAAATGCCTTTCATTTCTGAAATGGTAAAACCCGCTTCTCGCTTGTTTCTCTTAAAGTGGACGCAATTTTAAATGTGGACAAATGGAAAAAAGCTTCACAAGCCTCCCTGGGGGGAGTGAGGTTGCAAATCTCCAACTTTGGAAACAATGATTTTCATTCTGTCAGTTTAGAAGGGAATATCGGAAAAGGAACATTTTGCTGTAGCGTTGTGAAAAACAGAACTTACCCACTTTTAAGATAAAATTAAGGAAATTAAAGCTTTCTTCTTCACGCTGCTTTCCACTTTTAGCATCTGCAGTGTGCAGATCCCAGTGGAGCTGCTGATGTGTGTGAAGTTAAGACGTGGTTACGCTCTTTGCGGGACCAAGACCATACTTCTCTGTGTCTCTGTCGTGTGGAGACGTACACAGGTGCACAGGGATGGGAGTGTTCACTTGAGCAAACTCATGCGTAGCTTTCAGAGGCTTCCTTGCTCAAAGGAGTGATAACGCCCTACTTTTTTTTTTATTTATTTGGGGGTAGATTATGTTTATTCACTGAATGAAATGGCAAATTTTGGCTTACACAGCCCTGTAAGGTACCAAGAGCTCCTGTACCCATTTGTCGCTTGTCACCGTGAGTTAGATATTGATACGCATAAAAGCTACAAATAGGCTTTTTATCCCCAGCACTTTTAAAAGATATTTTAAAGGTCTTTTCCAGCCACTGTGCTGGTATTTTGTCTTAGCACAACCCACACACCAAGTAACCAGTATTACAAGTCCATCAGGGGCCGTTAAGCATGAAGATGCAGACACAGCTTCTGACTGCAGAGGCCAAGAGGCGCGTGCTGCCGGGGACGGGGAGGTTGCATTAGAGGCCACTCCGTGTCATCGTCCTGCTCTCGCTCCCTTTCCGTGAGCGTCCCCTGTGGCCACCACAAGACCAAGGTGCAACCATAGAGGAACCTGGCCATGATGCCAGTTTGATCCATCTTCAAGAAAGAAAACGCTCCTACTGCACAGAGTCAGGTCTCAGTTGTACCGATGCAGATGTGCATTGACTCAGCTGGGGTCAAGGAATTGGCACTGGTATAATAGAAATGTGATTTTAAGAAACTTGCTCCCAATTACCCCCCTCTTCCCCCTTTCAGGGTATCATTTCCAGCAGAAAAATGCTGTGTAGCATCCATTCTTGTCCACATAATTGCGGGGTGTCTGTCAGCGCAGTGTGATCATATATGTGCATATGACATAAAAGCAATCAGTTTACGGTATCCAAAAGACACAGCTAAAGAGAGCTTTTCCTGCCATATTATGTGACTATCTTTGTGCCATTTCTATTATAAGTTATGTGAATAAATGCAGGATTTAGCACCAGTTCTGGAGAGACCAGCCGAAGCAGATAAAACACTGCATTGCCACTTTCCTACTTATTAGCCATACCAAAATGTTTTCCCCCCAGATAATCATATTTTCACGATAAATTATAAACTACGATACTTTGCCAAGGAGACGGAGCTTCCTGAGCTCTTCCCTGTGCCGCTCTTCCCCCTGTGCCATGCCGGGGGAATGGTGCCTTCTGTGCCCAGGGCAGCCAAACCACATCTCCTGGAGATGGCCAGACACGGCATGGGAACGGGATAATGGCAGCGATGAAAGCGGATGAGCTGAGCCCTGCGATCGCATCAAACCAGCCAAGCTGCCTGCTGGTGAAGAAGTGTTTTTATGCCCATCAGGAGCACAGAGAGTGTGTTAGATTTGGTTATCTCAGGCCTTGTCAGGCTCTCCTCTGCTTTAAAGGGCAGACTGTAAGGCACTTTCCTAAAGTTTTATTTTAGTACGCTGTTCGTGGTTTCTCTTAGAGGCTCTAAGGTGGAGAGATGAAACTTCCAGACGTCCTAGGGCTGGGAAAAGCCCTCCAAAGCCTTGGGTGAAGCAGGCAAACGTTGCCTTCTGCTCAGAGATGACTGTTGGACAGCTACAGGCACAGGCAGTTTTTGGGAGTCAATCTCCGCACCCGTGGGGCAGGGCTTCCAGTGAAGTTCTCCTGCAGCCTCCTCACCCAGTGGGAGCTGCTCGGCCGTGGGGGGCATTGCTTTCCTACTCCCCACTGTTGCAAGTGATTTCTCTGAGTTCGGGCGTTTGATGCCGACCCCCTCGTCCCTCTCCCTGCCATGGGACACCGGGATTCCTGAGCTTCCTGTGCCTGGAGCCCAGGCAAAGTGGTTCCTCTGCCCCCTGACAGGCAGATCCAGTAAGACATGCCTTCCACAAAGGCAATTTGGGTAACACCAGTCATATGGGGTGACAAATGGAGACTGTTATCTCTTTCGTTATGGCTTTTGCAATGAAAAAAAAAAACAAAACATTTTAGGCTGTTTTGCTTTAAGTGGAGCAGCAGTGATGGAATGTGACACCGTCTGAGCAGCCCCTGCTGTGCTCGGCAGCACATTTTCTCCCCTTCCAGCCATCCTCATCCTCGTGCCTTGCTGGGCGAGGATTTGCAGCGGCTCCTTCCCCAGGAGGTGGCTGTTTGTCCCAGCTCCTGGGGTTGGCTCTGCCACCACTCGCTCCGGAGCTGTGTCCTTCCTTGAGCCTGGTACCGAGCACCTGATTTGCAGTTAATATGCAACCATTTAGGCCAATGAAAGGCTTTAGGCTCAAGAGAAGAGAAACTGTTCTTAGGCAGGAAAAAAAACAGCAACATGATACTAATGAGAAACACTTTAGGATGGAGAAGGGGCAAGTTATGGTCCAGGAACCTACTTCTTAGCATCTTTATGAAAATATCTGTTAGCAGTCACGCAGGGAGGTCATAGCCATATGGACAGGAAAAATAAAGTGACTGGTGGGTTTGCCTTATGTGATGGATGTGTTAAAGGTGATACTCTCCTTCATTAACAGCACTTAGCGTTGGAGGACACTATAGGACACTCAGGACGAGTCCAGTATTTTTAACAAGTAATTTAGAGCCTGTCTTCACTGCGTGATTAGCTTGAGGTATAACTTGAGAGCTGCCAGTAACCCGACGCTTGTGCATGTCTTCAGTTGGAGCCAAAGGGTGCTTTTACTGGGGGCTGACCCGGCAGTGCCGGTGTGAGGCTGAAGCTGCTGCTGGTGCTAATCACGCCGTGGGGCTGAGCCGGCTCCTCTAAACACGCCTTGCAGCTCAAGGGCTGTTTTACAATGCTGACTGCTCTCACTCAGAGCAGGCAAACTTGAGAGGAGTTAATTTAAGTGTAGATAGCTTCAGCTGACAGTTAAGTGAGGACAACCCCATAGAGAGCTGAGAAACTGAATGTAACTTGAAAATACACAGAGAAAGTTGGGAGACGGCACATATTGGTTCTCAGTTAAATCCTTTTCTTTCTTTTTTTTTTTTTTTTAAATTCTTTCCACAGTAGCAGACTTGCAGCTGTTAACTAATCCCATAACAAGTGGCATTTAGCCACACATTTTCCAAATTAAATATGCTTGCATGTTGGACTAGTTTCATACCCTGTAATACAAATACTTTCCCTGCTGGGGAAAAAAAAAATTAAAAGAAAAATCCTCTCAGGCGTACGAAGAGTGGAGAGAGGGAAGATGGTGTGTGTGCGTGTCTGTTCGTGCTGCTGGTGTAGCCTGTGTGTAGCTACCGCTGTCCCTGTCAGAGCAGCGTATGGAGATTCTGCAAGGAGCACAACATTTGTTGGAAGATCTGATGGGTTATCAAGGACTGCTCATGCTTAAATTATTAGTTAAGGCTGTGACATTAAAGAATTGTTATTTGGTCATGGTCTCCTGGCTGTGTTTTGCTAGGAGGTGTTTGAAAATTCTCGTCTGTGCTGTCACGTAATCTGTACTTGCCCTTTTGTTTCATTTTTTTTTTTTTTCCCCTGGTCATTTGAATAATGTTTTCAGATCCTCGATTTAATCTGGTTTCAGTCTAGCAACATTTGGAAACAAGCAATTAACTGCACATTTTGTTAGAACTTATGCTGGATCTTTTTTGAGGGTGTTTGAGAGCACCTACCCTACCCCCCACCCACCTCCTGCACATTTTTAAGAATCCCATTAAAAATTTTTCAGGATCCCCATACAAGCCAAATGCATTGTTTCCATGGAAACAATTAATGGGGAGAGCAATTTATAAGACTGATGTAAAAAAATGAGCACTTCATCAGACCCCCTGCTGCTCTGATATACAATCTCAAGGAAAAGTCTGTGGCGAGGTTTGCATAAGCTATATTCTTAAAAAGGGGGGGACACACAAAAAAGGAGTCTGCAAGTCCTGTCTGTGGCACAGTGAGCGATGCCTATTGTGCTGCGCAGGCATTATTAGCTCTTGGAAAAGACCAGTAAATTCTCATTTCATGACGTCTTTTGAAATGCTTTCCCTTTAGAGAACGTTTTTTTTTCCTAATCCCACCCTCTTCCGCAATACACACGTCTGCGTTTGGGGAAAGGAATCGTGGCTTGTGATATACAAGGCAGCTGGGTCCCCGTGCGGAACCGGGCCTTTGATTAAAAGGCATTCAGGATGCCTTATATTGCACTGGCTTTCAAAGGTCTCGCAGGCTCCCGGTTAGAGACCTGCCTTAAAAGTGTTCTCTTTGTTTTGTTTTTTTAATCTGCCATTATAGCTTTCTCCTGGCTGATGTTTTGCATTGATTTTATCCATCCATACATACAAGCTAAATCACAATTTGCTATTTTAAATAGAGAATGAGCAGAGCACACAACGTCCAGCAAGTGCTGTCATTCATGGACAGGTGTCTGTACAGGACTTGATTTGGAATTTCCTAAAGAGCTTATTTTTGGGAAAAAACAATAAAAATTCCATCCTGTGCAGTTCTGCTGCAGGAGAAGCAGGAATCCTGCATGTCTGTGCTCTGAAATACGTGGCAGGGATTTTAGAGCCTGCCATAAAACATTACCTTGCAAATGAGAATTCTTCTTATATCTGCTTCTGTATTTAATGCGTCTGCCACCGCAGTTGGAACGGGATGACCTGTGGCGATGGGGTGGGACTGAAGCAGCTTTGGACTTTGTAGGAAAATTCAGCTCAGGGGTCCAGCAGCACTCCCTGCATCTGTCAGCACTGATGTGTTGTGTAATAATTAAATGAGTAAAAAAAAAAATATTAAAAAATGCAGAAGTTGATTTGCTTCTGTTTTCTACTTCTGAAGGTGTTTTTCCTGGCTGGGCTGGGGGTATTTTTTCCTGCAGAGGGCACTCGCCATCCACGAACCGCCGCCTGGCAGCGCAGGCTGCTTGCATCCCGAGCAGCATCCCCCCTAACAAAACATGAGATGTGTATATAAAAAAAAATTTAAATTATGAAAGCAAATTATTCCCTTGTAGTGCATGAGGCCAGCTGAAAGAGCAGCTGAGATTTAAGGAGAAGGAAAAAAACCGTGGGGAGTGAGAGGGCCAGGCTGGGGGGACGGAGGGTAGTGGGGCGCAGGGGTCCGGCGTGCTGCGGTAATGGATGGTAATAATAAAAAAGGGTGAAAAAAGGAAAGGCACCGTGGCTGGTTTAAAATTTAATAGCACTGGGGATAAGAGAGGCAAATGCCTTAATTAAACCACCATCCAAAAAAGGGAAAAGCTTACAACAGAGTGGGGCAAATACACCGAATTAGTGTTAGTTTGTAGCCATCGAAGTATCAACTATCACAGCATTTGAAAAGCAATATATATTTCAACTGTATTTCTTTCATGCTTATATATGAGAAAGGAATAGACTTACAAAGAGCTCAGCCCAGAGAAATATCGGGACCTCTCCGTGTGAGGCTCTAAAGTACATGTCTGTGATAAATAAATACTCCGCAGCCAAATGATAAAACAGTTTAGATATTAAGTATTCTGGAGTTCGTGGAAAAAAAATAATCTCTTATTACTAACAAGCTCCCATTGAAAATACATTATAGACATTGTTTATAGTTATTTTAAAACAGTGTAGAAAATGGTCATGCACTTTCCGATGCCCATAACTCATCAAAGGTGGAAAAGAACTTGCAGATGCATTTCATTTTTAATAGGACCTTCATTTTATTATTTGGTTTTATTACACCAAAGAAGTATGTAAATGAAAATATCCATTGACTGTAAAGCCAGCTCTCAAAAATGTAGGTTTAGGTATTACAGAAATCTGTAATCAAAATAATTTTTACATTGCTAATGAGAATTATGAATTTATTTTTAAAGTTTCTTTTAGCTACCTGTTTTATTCTTTCTTCCCTTTTTAATTTGTTTTTCTCTGCCAATATTTTCTACTTTTCTTTTAAAATTTTAGCATTTTGAAATGGAATGGGAATTCTTTTATTTTACGAAGTATGATTTTCTCTAAGTCCCTGATTAAAGTAAAATATTACTGATTTGAAGCAAATTCCCTTACATCAGCATATACACGTCTCCTCCTTATGATGAGGAGGGACGATAGAAACATTGTTAATAGCAGATTTTGTTTTGGGACATCCTAATCTATTTTTAAATATGCGGTTTGGGCTCTGGGGCCGAGTCAGGTGAAAAAGAAGCAACAACAAAATGGCAGAGCAATTACTTAAAGAGGGGCTCATGGAGGAGGGTTGTCAGATTTCTGTAGGAAACTCAGGCAGACGGTAAACTGATATGATCTCCCCCGCTGTAATAATCCAGCTTGTTTCACAAATACAAATTATGAACAATTCAAAATCCGTAACACAAATCAGGTTGCCGAACTGTACAGTTTCTTTTGAAGGGCTTGTCTGTTGAAAAGGCTCTTGTAATTTTATTTTAGTAGGTTTTAACTCTGGATTTGAAGAGATAAAACAACCTGTTCGGAATTATAATGATGTTATTTGTGCTCCTACATTTAAATTAACGCAACTGTTTCAGGTATTAACATCCTGTTTTCAGGTTTGTAACTCAGTCTTAAGAATTTGGTTCAAGTTAAGAACAGGCACAGAATATTTCAATCTCATTGTAGCTTTTTCTTAACAAATTTAAATTGTTTTAACTAATTTTAATTTTAGTTGCAATTTGACAATAAAATCAAAGCTTGCTGTATTGATCTCGATTTGTATTTACATATTTTAAAATGGTTGTGAATTAAAAGGAGCTTGGCTGGTTGTTGCAATTTCATGTTATTTCTTCATTTGGTAGTGAAAAAATAAAGGCGAATAAGAAAGTAAAATGGGCTGTTCCCAGGTATACTAATTATTATGGAGCAATTTTTGTGTGAAAAACATATGAATGTTCATCATTTCTGTGCAGATGTGGGACTTCCCAAATGACAGGACAAACATTATGTGTCTTTTTTTTTTTGATATCTCTGCTACAGAATCTCTTCT
This sequence comes from Dromas ardeola, assembly GCA_013398915.1. NCBI lineage: Eukaryota > Metazoa > Chordata > Aves > Charadriiformes > Dromadidae > Dromas > Dromas ardeola. Next base: position 286,192 of record VYZM01011932.1, on the reverse strand, counting down.
TTTAGAAATTGATTCCCTATAGCCAAAATATCTTTATTTTTATGTTTTGACAAATATATTTGTTTTTATCTTACTGTGTGTTTTATACATGTATAGTAATAGGTAAGTATAGAATATAGCTGTAACGATTGACTTCTAAATAATCTCACAAAGAAAAATACGTGCCAATTCCGAATGCTGGTTTCTCAGTAATGCAGAATAAAAAACGATTTTAATTTTGCAGTCCTTCCTTCCAAAAATGATGGCCACAAGCAGCCCTGCAGCAGGAGGAGAGCCTGAGGAGGCGGGTGGCCCCTGGACAGTGGCACGCGGGGCTGCCAGCATCCCCGTCCCAGGGTGACCGGCGAGGGTGGCCTGCGGTGGCGGCTGTCACTCGCCTGTCCCGGGGACCGCCTCTTGGCTTTGACCCGACCCTTCCTATTATCTCCCTTCCATTTTACATTCCCTCTTGCTATAGATATTCCCATTCATAAAATCTTTTCCTGCTTGCTTTCAATGTGAAGGCAAGTGCTGGTGTGTATCAGAAATAAATAAGATCACGAGCAGTAGCTATTCGTCAAACCCTTTATTTCCTGGAGTTCCTTCCCTGATCCTTGTTGCATGCATTGCATTATATTGCAAAATCTCTTTTTATTTATTTTATACTTTCTTCTGTCATTTATTAAACATCAGAATATTTTCACTGTGCTCAAATCCCACGTATTCAGGCAATCTTGCCTGGCAGGGCTTCACGCTGCGAGAACTCGCAGTTCTGGGCCGAATCCTGAGTATTGGTTTTTATGATGATATCAAAAATCTGTTAAAACTCGGCGTGTCTTTTTCTGCCTCGTATCAAGAGTTATCCTAGCTAATGGCACAGCTGCGGGGGATGCGGGAGCCGCCTGCAGTTGCTGTAAAGCATCCCGTCCCCTCGGCTGCGCGGGGATGCCAGTGGGGCACGGCGCGGTGGGAACTGCCGGCAAAGTCTGTGCCAGAAAATGGCTCCTTTGGCAACTTGCTTTGCCAGCGCGCTGTTATGCATGCTGCTTGCTGTGCCGTCTCAGGAGTGAGGAAAAAATATTGTGACTAATTTAAAATGGTGGAATGCAACTAGTAATTCCTTTCCCCTGTTTGTTCCATCCTATTTCAGCAGGGCTTGCATAGATTAATTTTGTTTGTTTTGTTTTGTTTTAATAAAAAAAAAAAGCCCGTATGCAGCTTATTTTATTTTTTTTTATTCTTGCTTCACATTTCAAATATTTTGGAATACTATTCGCTAATATTTTCTTTTTTTCTGTCTCCTCCTTTAACTCACATTTCCCTTTTACCCCTCTCGCTGTTCTTTCTGAGCTGAAGCCATTGCCTCCCTGTGCATCAGGAGGATAGGATTATATGTACTTCTTTCAGACCTGAGGCATTACTATTTCTTCCCCATACTCAGCATCCAATTGTCTGGATCTATCTGGGTCCTAAATCCATCCTGAATTGGTTTCATAGCTGGCAGATTTGTGTGTTCCATCTTGTTTTGGGACCTGGCTTTCATATGAATATCTCAAATCATTTTATATTTTTCCAAGTAGAAGTTTTATTACATGCAGACAATCTGTATGTGACTAGTGAAAATGAGAAGATAAAGGGTTGATTGAAAACATGTCAAATGCTAGTTTTTGCCAGGGTGCAACAAAACTGGGTTTTATTGTGAAAGGAGCAGTGACAAACCCTCTTGTTTTAAATGGATGGTCTCGCGTTGCCCTCTGGTAGAGAAATGGTTAAATTATGCACTCGTTGGAGTATGAAGGCAGTTCTTCTTTGCTGACAGATAGTTTGACCAGTGTCAGGTTATCCCGATGCGTTCAGCATACCTTCATTGCATCATAAATAAAACAGACAAATTACTTTTTTTTTCCTAGGGTGGAATAAGCAGGAGGAAGGGGAGGGATAGGGATTGGGGTAGATGGGGGTTCGGAGGGGGGTGTGTGAAGAATTAGAAGGAAAAGAAAAAAAGAGAGAGATCTTTGCAGACACTCTATGAATCTCTGCTTGGCAGCTGAGAACAATGAGAAAAGCAAGCAATTACCTCGAATCCTTCCCCTTATCCAGACATAGGAAATATATTCCTGCCTGAGCCTTTTTTCTCGTCTCTCTCTCCCTCCCTCCCTTGCCCTCCCTCTCTCCCTCTCTCCCCCTCTCCCTCTCTCTTTCCCCCTTGTATATCTAATTTAATTCTTCGAGGAAGGCAAGGCAGATGTAACAAAGAAAGGAGGGTCTGTGTCGACGGGCCACTTCCTACAGCAGGACGAAGCCTTCCTCCGTGGCAAACGTCCTTTTCCATTCTCTGCTCTGGGAGACTTCTGCAACCTCTGCAGCAGCATCCATGAAAAATGAGCAGAAAGGTATTTTATAGCTCCAACTCTTTTACAAATTCCTCCCAAATAAAGTGGTGTGAATACTAAATCACCCTGTCCAGGCGCAGGAAGCCGACGTGTTCTTTACCTTCAGAAATCCATCCCAGAGCTGCAAACAGAGCCCTTTCTCCAGATTTCCCTCAACTACTGTATTCAGTGGCCTTTTTACTAGTGGCTTCCGTATTTTCCTGGAATTCCCATGGGATTTAATTTCCTGTTCTTGAATCTTTTTTACATACTTTTTTCCAAAGCAGCATTTGCAAATATTTCCTTAGGTTGCCAGGTCTGTAACAGGGATGTCCCTGGGTGCTTCCCCTCTGGCTGTCACTGCCTTTGTTCACTGACTCACCCAGCGGAGAAGGGGCACCAACGCGCCCTGGTACCCTGCACTGGCTTACGTGTATGGCATGGTGATAAACATGTACGACCTGCGTCCCCTCACTGTGCCATGAGACTTTCAGCTGTGAGAATGATAGTTTGCATAAAGATATTGTGGCCTTTTAATTGCTGATAAACCTTTAGCTAGCAGATTTATTTTCATTTCTGACGGAATAAATAATGCAGGCATGCTTACTGCTGATGGGATCGTTGCTCTTCTTGGGCAACCATGGTACGTGCCAAAACCCCTGATTGCGCAGAGCTACCCTGGATGTGCGATGGGTGCTGGACTTGTTTAAGGATAGTGTCCAGAAATGTCCCCGTGCACCCTGCTAGCAGGGCTCAGCACGGTTCGTGGGCTCAGCGTTCAGCATGGACGGTGCTGCGGGTGTCTTGCTCATCGGTGTTCCCCCGCAGGACCTGCCCCCAGTGCTGCTCCACGGGGCCTTTTTGGGTACCTCAGGTGACGCTGACATGAGGCTCCCAGAGCCATCGCTGATATTTGAAAACTCAGCCCCGTGACGGTGTGTCCCGCATGCAGCCGTCCCTGGCTGGGGGTGCGGGTGATTCAACCCCTGGTCCTCCTGTTGTTGGTTGGTCGGCAGCGCAGCCTCCTCGGGGGTACCAGGTGGCAGCTGTGCCCTCAACAGCTGAAATATTTGCCAAACACCGAGTGAACAGAGTCTGCCGTTTGCCCAGGACTGTGGGTGCAAGCCCCTGGTCGGCTGCCTCCCCCTTCCCGGCCCGGCATTTGGCAGTGGGCTTCCAGGGGAACATCCATAATTTTGTTTGTCCTGTGCTCTCCTAGGCAGACCTCTTCCTTGCACTGTTTGCAATCACCCTAACACCTTCCTATTGTGATTTAAAAGTTGACAAATCGTCTGTTTCCCAATGCCTTTGCTTTTAGAAGAAAACTGAAACCACTATTAGACTTTTAATAATTTAAGATAAAAATGCCGTTCCTTAAGAATGTTCTCTGGCTATATTTTTACAGTCGGGGGATAGAAAGGAACATTACAGGAAATTTAAAGGAGGCTTTTGGTATTAAATCTTCACCTCTTCCAGAAGATAACGCAATTCCGTAAATCTGTGCGAGACCTTTGTTTAACCCACCCCCCGCTATCACAGGCGAGGTTTTATAGGCGCCTGTCTCGCTGCCGCTCACAGGCTGTGTTTTACATAATACCCTTCAGCATCACTGATATTAACCTTGATGGCATTATTATTGCTATTTACAGTTCATATGCTGGTAATGGTAAACCTGAATAGGATTAATAAAATAAATTAAGTGATGGAAATATTAATGCTATTAACAATCAGTAACAATAGTTGACAGCGTAAGAAAAGGAATAACCTGCCATTAACCAAGCAGGGTAGAGTCTCTGTAGCATATGCATAAAGGTATCTGACACTTCATTTTGATAAACCCAAGACTAATTTTCTTTCAAGCAACAACTTTTCCAGGGCCTTCATGCTTCTCTGGTTCAAAACTGAGCTCTCGGCACATTTCCCATATCACCTTTCTGATGATCGAGAGCCCAGTTCACTGCAGGATAGGATCCAGGCAGGAGCTTTGCAATGAGGACAGACCTCACGGGCTCCGTCCGACGCTACTGAACTTTGCCTGGTTTTGGTCCCACAGGGATCCTGGGCTTCATGAAGCTGCTGTAACACATTCCCTATGCCCTGAGTTTTCTTTTTCAGCAAAAAAATGATTCCCTGCTTCTGGGTGCAAATTTACTGCTAGAGGACCGAGTAGGGATGCACAACTGTTTCTTTCTGAATGTGCCATTTATATTTGCCATTTACATTTTTAAAAAGTGAGATGCATCCAGCTGGAGGGTTAATGGACTCTGGTGCAGAAGCAGTAGCCGTTGAACAGTATTTCAAGTTGATCTGATGCTGCATGGGTGGGCGCTGCTGGGAACCTCTCTTCTCCATCCCTGCCACCGCAACACCGGCTTTTGAATGGGAGAAGGTGACTTTATTAGGGACTGTGAGAAAAGTGGTGGCTCCTGGGATTTTTTAGGTGGGGTCACTGTGATTTTGCCAAAGCCCTTGAGAACTGAAATGAGAGTCTGTCTTCCTTTTCATTCCTCACAGGAAGTTTTTCCTAAGGCTGGAGCCCAGGTTTATCAGATGGGACCACGTTTCAGCTGGTTTCTGGACTAATGCACTGAGTGCCCTTGTACACCGTTGCTCACGGGTCAGACACTGAGGCTGCTGCGGGGCTTATTTAAGTACACTGGAAAATTCCCTGCCTAATCAGGTGGGCAAAGGTTGGTAAGAAAAAAGCGTCACTAATTTTTTTCCCTTTACAAATGCGTCTTGCCAATCCTTTACAGCTGGCTAAAAGCTAGGATTTCTTGCACTAAGAAAGAAAGTGAGACCATAAATAAACCAGTGCAGGACACCTGGAAAGAATAAAGTGCCCTTCTCAACCTTGCAGGGGAGGAGGAATCGGTGTCTATATGGCTGGTGCATGGAGGCGGTGTGGGAAAAGGAGCCTGGGCTTAGGGCTGGACCAGCGAAGAGATGCTCACAATTGTTTTCTTTCATAACAGTTTGTCTCCTGAAACATAGCTTTTTAATGTTATTGATAATGGTATTTTGCTGAAGTCCAGAATGAAGAGCTCTTGCCACTATTCCAATAGCACTGTGTTTAGTCAGAAGAGAGGCTGAAATCTATTTCTCAATATAAACCCAAATATCAACCCCCTCAACCACTTCAGCAGAAAACAGATCAGCTCCAAGAGCTGCTCAGGGCAGGAGAATCCCGGTAACCCTACAGATAAACAGTGTTGTACAATGTTGTGACAGTCCAGTTAGAGTACGAACTGTTCAACTCTTCTCTTTCACATTTTGGATTATCTTGTGTGCAGATTTAAAATGTGTGGGATTTTGGCTATACTGAGGAAAAAACCCTCTTTTAGTAACTCGTGTTCTCTTTGCTTTTTGGTGTGGAGAAAAAGGCTAAACCACCTGAAATACCCCTTAGATAACTCCCCTCAGAAATTGGCTTCCCCTTGATTCTCAAACCCCTATTTTAGAAGGGACTGAAGAGGAATAGTGGACTTTGATCTAGGGACATGGAATACCGCCACAAAAGCCCTTTGTTTCACAAACAGACCGTATATCTGATGCACTCCCTGCCACTCTCAGAACCTGATAACTCTTTCCAGAGTGCATCCGACCTGTCCGTTCATTACCGTCACAGGATGCAGATAAATAAGTATACACACTTTTACTCAGACTCTGGATAAACTGTGTGGCAAACCCCGACCCGATGCCTGGAGGGGCCCCGCGCCAGCGATGCCCTTTGCCACGCGCCTCCAGTCCTTCGTTGCGGTGATAACTGTGTGCTTGGGTGTGGGTTTCCTTCATCTGCTTGTTAGAGAGCGAGTCTCTGGCATCTGCTACAGTAAATATATATTTCTTACCAAGATGTATTTAATACTTATGCACGTTGTCTCCATCTTTGCCGCTCCACTGTTGACTACCAAGGTATTTCCTCTGATTTGTTTTCTTTCATCTGCTGCTGTCTGATTCACTCTCCGATGTGAGCCTGGGTTTGGTGTCACCACTCGGTGCCCCGATGGGATGGCAGGCTCCCAGGCACTGGCGTACAGAGGGGAATGGGAGAGGTTGCTCTTGCTCATCCAAAGTGAAGCCACTGCAGGCAGAAAAGCTAACTCAGCAAATATGGAAACCAATAAATGATCATATTTTGCAATAATATGCGTATACATAGCTGGTGTATTTCAATACTAATTTAACACTGAAATGTTAATGTGGGAGCACTTCTGGAGAGAGGTGATTCCTTTGGTCCTGGAATTACAGAGTAGTCTTGAGATATTAAGAAAATTCCTCTTTTTAATTGATATTGGCCTTAATTAGCCATTAGCCATTACTTAGCTCCCATCAGCATTTAAGACAGTATTATGGTTTATTTGAGGAAGAATACTATTTTCTGTTTAGTTCATTCTTGGTGAACTTGAAATGGCTGCACTGTGCTGTAAGATGGAGCCTCACTTCTGTATAGATAGAAATGGAATTAGCAAACATAAATTGTATTCAAAATAGCGGCTCCTGTTTTATCTCATTGCACTTTGCCTTCCTCCCGGTACTCCTTTCCTCATAAGCTGTCCCAACCCCTTTCGTGAGCGTAGCAAATAGTCATTACAGTGGAGATTTTTTTATCCACTGGTTTAACTTGCATATTTCTGCTTCTCTTGCAGCGAGGCTGTAAGGCTGCTAGTTAAAGTTACAGCATGCCGTTGGTTTTGCTACATGTTTTTACTTGGAAGGCTTATAAAATTGCCTAGGAGAATTCACGCCAGGGTAAGGCCTGGCATAAGATGTGTAAACTTGGGAATAATTTTTTTTAAGGCTACAAAAAAATTTCAAAATACAATTTACTTTACTATTTTTAACTTTACATCATTCTGGCTGTGCACATTCCTAAGCACCTTCAATTCCCATTTATTTTAGTGCTCACCATCTCCTAAGAGCAATCCAACATCTGAAAGGTTTGGATCCAAAACGGTTTTGTAAGAATAATGCCAGACACGTGGGGGAGGGGGTCAAACGATCAAAGAGAGGGAGTTTAATATTGTTGCCTGAGCCTGGTTTGAGGCTCATGTTTTCTAAGCATGGCTTTTTTGTTGTTTTTTTTTTTGTTTTGGTTTTTTTTTTTTTCCTTTTACACTGACTCAAAGTCAGCCCTTTGGCAACTCACTTAACCCCTAAATCTGTTTTTCCATCTGAAACCAATAACACCATGGTGATAAGGATTCTGTAAGTACTAATTATTCTTAGTCTTATTCATAATTTTACTCTAAGTTGGGCCGGCGTTAAGTGTAATTGTTTTTATTAGAGAATAATACTGGAAACAACCATTTATAAACCTCGGTAATTCTGTAGAAACATTTACTCTCAAAGTTTCATGAAGCTTTTCATAATTTCCATGGATATCATGCTTAACATTTCTAATTAAGCTACTATACATGCTGCATATATTATGTAATTATACTAGACACAGAAGGAGCAACTTATGAATTACAAGACAAGGACACATACACAACAAAAACTTAATTGAAAAATCTGAAAGCCATAAGAGGCAGAGAGAACAACAGATTTCAGGAAATTAATAGTCTAGATTAAAAATTATTCAGTACCCTAACTCTAATGGGGGGATACCATTTTAATATTCAGTTTTCCATGTCAATATTGGATGTTTAAATCCTGAAATGTGAATTTCCATGCTTTTGTGACTTTGACTCACAATCTTAACGTCCTTTTAATGTACTTTTTGTTGTGTAAATCTGTGTAAGTACCATCAGTCATCAAACTTGACATCTGACGGCGTGATGTAGACCCAGCCTGCATGTATTAGGGCTTTTTGTGTTTGTGCAGTGGAACCTACTTACACAAATTCCATTGAAGGCATAAACCTGTTAAAGGAATACATTTTCTTTACACTGAAACAATAGACCTGCATCAAAGGAACATCCAGGGAAAGAATAAGTCATTTCAAAAGATAAATTTCTTTTCTGCAAAAAGGCAAAACGTACTAAGGGTCTGACCCACTGAAGAAACGAATCTGTTGACTTATCAGGGCAGTGTGCAAACCAAATTAGAATATAGATGATCATTTAAAAATTATCAAACAAGAATCCAGCCAACACCTTGCGCTTTTAATGTACTGCTACAGTTTGAGGTGATTTAAAAAATTTAAGGAAAATGTGAATGAGAACATTCCCAGCATCCTTAATGCGATTCTATTATTCCTACCCCCTGAACTTCAGCGCATGGCTAAAGCTTAACTTACACACACAATTATAACAAGCAGGCACCCACAAATTATTTTTTAAAATGCATTAAAACTGAAAAAAAATGTATTGCCTGTGTCTAAAAATGAAGGGCAATAGGACAAGAATAGAGAAAGGGTTTGAGGAAAGTGGGGCCAGTTCAGCCAGCTGTGGGCAGATGTTTTCACCTATCCCAGGGTTTGGCTGCCCAGGGACAGTGGTTGTCCTCATTTCTCAATGAGGACATAGCGCCAGATGCTGCACCAGCTGGGGGTCTGCAGACCAGCCTTTCAGGTCAGGTGGTGATCCCGGTGCCACCATCATGGTAGAGGCATCTTCCAACCGCTCACCTGAGAGGATGAGGCTGGGAGACTGTTCCCTAAAACCTCTGTCCCACAGCAGCCACCTGCAGCCTTTTGCTCCTCCCAGCCACAGGGAAAGAGGAGTGAGGGAAAGGGACTCAGGAGCAGGACTTTTCTTCTGGCACGTCAGGTATCTTTTTGCATGTTTTTTATTTGAAAGGTGAGAAACTTGATGTCCACACTGACTGTGGGGACGTCTCGTGAAAGTCCCAGGGAAAAGCTTTATACATTTTTTTTTTCTCAGCATATCCTCCAAAATCTTTCCGAGTGTGTATAGGGGGCAGAGGTGAATGGCACAACGTGCATAGAAAAAGGGAGAGCCAATACACACACTCTGGCACCTCTCTCCAGTCCTGCTGGAAGAAGAGAGGTTTCCTGGTGGGTTGCTGGATTGCGCTTTCTGGCACGGTGATTGCAAGGATGGCCTGGCTAACATCTATGCAGGGAAGCCCCAGATGAAGATGGACGTGCTGAGTCCATCACCATGAGCACAAGGCAATAGACTTCTCCAAGGCTGGGTGTCTGGTTGTCCACAGCCTTGTTGGAGGCACACCAGAAGTCCTGCATTTCTCTGTACAAGAAAAACCTCTTTAGAAACGTGGGTAGGAGTGCAGCTGTGATGGCCAGCACCAAGAGTGGGATTTGGCCCAAAAGGCAAAGAGCCTTGTTGGTGCTCTGCACCTATGCAAAAGTGGTTTGCCCATGGCTACAGCACACACCGGGAGCTGCACTGCCATCCCGCTAGCCAATCCATTACCCCCTATAGCATATTAAAGGCATTCATATCCTTGTATGAATGTGAAGTATATTATTTACCTACCTGACATACTTGAGCTCTAAGTATACTTTTATGGGTATCTGCTCTGTATTTGGCACTCCTAGCTGGTGTTTTGGCCAGATTCCGCCTGTAAGTAGATTCATTGCTGTCATTTGGATTTGTAGTGGCAGAATTTGCCCATTATTGTGTTATTTTAATTCCCTCAAGAATCTAATGAAAATTAAGTGAAAAAATAAGGCTTTCTGTATTCTATTTTCAGAATGATGGATTGATAGAAGGACAGGCGACTTATACTTGTAGACTGAAGATTTTATGCATATATACATAACAGATATGGAGACAGAATTTTTCCCTTATGGCAAAGGAATGGTTTTGATAGTCTTCATTAAAATAGATTTGAAAATACCATTTGTTTTATGTTTAAACCTTAAATTAAATTTTTCAATAATAAAGTATGCTTATTATAACCCAATTCTATCAATCACTGAAATGAACAGCACATTGGTGGGTTCAAGCAAGTAAATAAATGTGTTATTTTATTGCATGTCAGGAAGGTTTATTGGGTAGAATTCTTCCCTCTGAACTGGTGGGTTAGAGGTTTAAGCGTCATATCAAGGATTTGTACTAATGCAGAGTGCTGATCTGGCCTCTCAGTGCCTCTGACAGAGGGTGGCAGTTCAGACAAGGTGTAAAAGCACGTTGCTCTCTGTCCAAGCTGGAGGTAGCTGTCCTATGGTCCCTTTGAAAAGGTACCACTCGGAACCTCAGTAAAGGGTATCTCTTTGTAGGTGAGGTATTTTGAGATATACCTGATGTGTGGTATTCTGCAAGGATGTTTTTTGAGTTGTTGCTAAAGAGCTTCCAGCTGATGCATTTGTCTAGGGTCATTGTGGTAGTTAAACTGATTATTTTAATAAGTGCTTTGAGAGACCTTGAATAAGAAAATAGTTTTAGATAAAATTTAGATAAAAAGAGGCCATATTCTCTGCTAGAAATAGGAATGGGTATGGAGACCATCTTTCTCCTTGGTCAGTTCAGGGTTTTGCGCTGCACAGATCTTGCAAAATTTTTCCTTTGCACAATGAAATAGTTGCCTACAGAAGGTGTGTCACTCTGCTGTCCTTTCGACTGAACAGATATGGCTAGGTGAACCTTCAATATTTCTGAGATGCATGTAACAACTTCTAGACATGTTTAAGTCAGGGTGTAAACCTCCATGTCCCGAGCACTCTTCTGTCTCCACTGGGATCAAAGCAGCTCTAGGAAGGAGGCGCAGCCACTGTTCTGCTCTTGTCTTTCTGTGGTTGGGCTTCTGTACCAGACACACTCCCATCTTCCTTTACAGCTTGGATGTATACGGAGCACAGAAAATGCCCAGAGGTGGCTGCTGCTGCTGGGTGCAGACGTGGGATGGGAAATGTCCCTCCGTTGTATCCTGCACTCTGACATTTGCTCTGCGCATGTGGACTTTTGCTGTCCTTACCCAGCCCAGCCCACGCTGGCTGTCCTAGCAGCACAGGACAGACGGACCCTCGCGTAGAGCAGCTGTGTGCCACGGCAGGCGTTATGCTGTGCTCGCTGGCTAACGGGCAGATGGTGCAGGTCACGGAGCATAACTCTCATTAACTCGTAGCTGAAAGCCTGTGCTCTTGTATTTTGTAATACCATGGCCTGTGAGTGCTCTGTGAAAGGAGACCCAAATAAATCATATTACAGTAGCCTGGAGAAGAGGTCACAAATCTTTTTGAAGAAGAAAAGAGCCACTTCTGGCCACTGCTGAAACATGAACTTCCACATGTATCCTGTTATAAAAAATGAATTCCATGTTGGGAAACTTATCGACATGTTTGGGCACAGCTCATAGACAGGGAGAGCTACTAACACTCCAGTGACACCTTCCAGATGTTCTCCCCTCAACAATTATCCGTCTTCTCCATCCTGGCTCGTTGCTCCACAGACGTCCCCAGGCAGGCGGGACGACAGCCGCTGAAGGCCACTGACAGGTTTGGCAGAGGTGCGAATATGGCAGGTTGAATAAATTCCAAGCATTCTGTGTTATCCATCATTAACATGGCTAGAATGAAAGAGTAGGGACAGAGTTCAGAGCTTGCCTCATGTTCAAATGCAAAGAGGACATCGTCCCTCCACCCTCTGCTGGGGAAGCAGAACCTCCTGCCCAGGTTTCTGTTCTTCCAGCCCATGCTGATCACCGTGTGGAGTGTAGACCTACATGCACATGTGTACACCAAGGTATGAACAACTGTTAGAGGTGGTGATGTAGCAGATCATCGACTACCATGAGTGTCATGGAGAAAAAAAGGTCTATGACAGATTGAACTGTGTTACCAAATTAATGGAAAGCATGAGAAGGTGAGAAGTGCTCCCCACGAATTATTTTAGCAATGCAGGTCAGTACTAGTGTGCAGCGGTTAACTCAAAATCCCCATGGTCTCGGAAGGCTGCGAGGCTCCAGCCTGCAGCTTCCAGCCCCCTGCTCTCATCAGTGTCCAAGGGTCTGTCCCATTTGCCAGCCCACCCAACCGTCATTTTAACAAGGGACCAGTCACTGCAGCATTCAGGTACAAGCAGAAAGATAAAGGAATATTTTCCCCAGAAAGACAAAGTAGAAGAGAAATGTATTTCACCAAATGACAGGTGAAATCTCTTTGTAAAGATGTTTTGGAGATGAAACGCAAAAAGCATAGCTTGCATGGGTCTTTTGTTTTACAGAATTTACAAAAGCACAGCAAAGCCCACAGAAATTATTATCTTGAACAGTGCTGAGGAAAAGGCGTTATCAATTCAAACAAGAAATAAGATAACATCTGATCTGGGCTGGCAGTTCCTGGCCCTCTCCCTACTTTTTTGTCCCTTGGGAAGTAAAAGAACTGAGAACAGAACTTAGTTTTTAAGTAAAAAAAAAAGACAGAATTTAAATTTACTGAAAACCTTCAGAATATGAATAAGACCAACGTTCGTCAAACATGAAATTTTTGGGGTGCAAATGTGACACTCTTTAGATTACTGTTAATTGTGTTTTGCTGTTTGTGACTTGAGGCTTATGATGTCATTTCATGTTTATCTGTGAATGAACTTGGGTATAACATAATGTGAACATGACAAAGTGTGATGGAATGCCAAAAGCTAAAGAGAAACATATGACTTCTGGGCTGAATACCTGCTTTACCCTAGTATCTAATAAGAAAAAAGCTGGGATGTGGAAACAGGGTGAACAGTAAGAAGAGAAAAAAATTTGGCACGTCTTTTGTTGAAATTCAATCCTCCCCCTCCCTACTATGCCCAGAAACCATCTGCAAACTTTTCAATCATTTTTTAGGATACAGTGAATTTTATCATAATTTTGTCAACCAAAACCATATGTGCTTTTTCTATTGACAACATAGAATAACAAAATGATATTTGTTCAGACCACAAGGCAGGTAATAAATAACTGTGGACACACCGCTACAACTTAAGGCTTTTTAAAAAAAAAGTATTGAATATTACCAAAAAATTTAATTTGGGAGGTAAAGTAAACTTCTGAAGAGAAAACCATCTGAGAGAAAGCTTGTGGCTCAATAACTTTCCCCTTCCTGTTAGACCAATTCTAGCTTGGTGTCCTGAGGCCATAATAAAATGAGATCTTCCACCGACCGCCCTCGTCCGTGCGTGGTGTAGATGTACATGCAAACTGCCGGTAACGGTTACGGCATGTTCCTGCTGTGCACAGATTCTCCGGCGTTATTGCACTTGGCCGTCTGAGCTCACGCAGGCCATTGCTCTGAGAAGTTTGGATCCCTGAGGTGAAAAGATTAAATGTGAATTGAAGTAATTTAGGACATGCTTCCTCCTAATACACCAGCCATGAAATATCTTTCCTTACTGATATTAGACAAGCTAATCTTTCAGGTGTGACCAAATATTGCCAGAATCATGCAAAAATCCTCACTCTAGAGCATCAGAATAGTCCTGCTCTAGATAGGCTTTGCTGACAAGCAACATTTGCTCATTCTTTGGGTCTAAAAATGCAAATATTTGGAACACAAGTAGCTGCCTAAAGCAGTTTAGAGGTCAGACTTTTTTTTTTCTTTGTTTTGTGTAAGTTAAGTTGACGTGAAACTCTTCCCTCTGTGTGTGTGTTTGTGCATAGAGAAAGCTGTTGCAAATGGCAGTGGACTCAGCTTATAAACACCAAAATTCAAACGGCGAATATGGCACAGATATATTAACGATAGTAGTTAACCACGGGAAGAAGTTACCAAAGAAGCTGGTGAAGTCTTTGTCTCAGCCCATCTATAACTTGGACAGGCAGCTTTCCTGGTCAGTGCTTTAACAAGCCTTTGAGCTTAAAGGATGAAAATTATTATAGTGCGGTTACACTGAAGTTTGGGTCAAGTGATTTTTTTTTTTAAAAAATCTTTGAATCCTTATGTAGGCAAACATATGGTTTTAATATGATTATATATATTACATTAATAAACATGCAATTGTCATTGTGTTAGCAGAGATAAACAGCCTTTGTTTTTTATAGTAATGCCTCATTAAGAGTGACTTGGGGACATGGTTGGATCTCTGCCACTTGACTTTGCACGATTACTCTTTACCTGTGTGTTAAAGTGGATGCAGAAAAGCTTGTGCTCCACTGCAAAATGCTCTGAGATCTGACAATGAAAAGCTACAGTTAAAGTTCCTCTATTAGAAATTTTATTGCGTTCTCCTTGCTGTATTCATTTTAATACAGTACTTCCTCACTCGTCGTCATTAGCTGCAGCACTGGGTTCTGCCATATTGTTTTCATTGTTTTTCTATATAACAATGAGATAAACAGGAAAACATAATCCTTGGTCTGAAGAATCTACTGTTAAAACTATCCTTATTTATTATAATAATGCCCCAAGACTTCAGCTGAGATGTGGCCTCGGGGTGTCGTGTGGTTACGTGATCAAGCAGGAGGACAAAAGGTTCGCCTCGAAACCTTCCCGGTCTAAACGACACAAAGAAAAAGGAGGACAGTCATATAATTTTTCAGCAATGATAATGATAAAATAATTAATAGACTCTGCAGGTCTTTAAAGCCTTTCTGCTAAGTTCTTGATGATCTTAACAAATAATCAATTAAAGCCTTCTGAGATTAGCGAGCATTATTATCCCTGTTTTATGGATTAGGTGATTGAGGTACAAAGGGATTAAATTCTCAGCCCTGCGCCTTCCGCCCGGGTCAGCCCTTCTGCCCCAAACCCTCTCACACCAGTGTAAGTGCCAGCACACAACAAGTCACAAAAGCAGGTTCTGAGGCACTTTTTAGGATGACAGATGGGAGACAGCTAGAGGGAAACCAAGCTGTTTGGAGTCTGCGCTTTTATCTGTTAATTAATATCTTCACCTGTTTTAACCTGATTTCTCAGGACAGTTGTAGCCAATCCCAGTTTTGAAGTTATATTTAAAAGGGTAATAATATTACTAGGATATTGAAAGGAGAAAGTTGGAGATTACATATGGTGTTTGGGAACCTTTGCTGAAATGAGAGACCCATTTAACAGACAAAAAGAGTGTACTTGTCCAGAAAATAACGATGTCGCTGAAGACTTGGTTAAGAGTCAATAATAATACCATTGCTGCTGCTTTCCTCAGTCAGTGTGCACGGAGTGGGGAGTGCTTCAGGGAAATGGTGCTTTACATGCGGCTTCTCTCACGCTTGAGATGTAGGACCTCCATAAAATCTCTTTTCTTACAAATGAATCTATACACAACTCGGCCCACATGCTGCTTGGAGAGATACAAGTTGCTGTCATGTTTAGACCACAAAACCTACAAAAAGTGGGTGTGAAATGTTCCACCAGGATTAGTAATTGTCTTCATCTGTGTTAACTCCTGTGACCTGGTGTAACCATGGAGGGAAATCAGCAGTTCCTTGGGAGCACCTGGGAGGTGCTTCACTGAGCAGAAGGTGCCCATACCACCTTTCAGCAGTGACCTCTTCAGCTGCGGTTGGTGTCTGTAGAGGAGCAGTTGCCTGCTGCTGGGAAGGTCAGAGCTGTGCTTTTGTCTCATCCTACCCCAAAGCTGCAACCTAGAAGCAACTCTTTGAAAAGGATTGGTGATGGCAGGAGATGGTGGAGAGTGCCTTTGGGAGGTGAGAGTCCAAAAGTGGGTGTCCCTCCAGCTGCAGGGCGAGCAAGATGTCCAAGTGTTGGGCAGCGAGGTGGTGAATGTGTTTTCTGAGGTGGGGTGAGAGACAAGATCACTGTGTGGTCTGGGTCTTTGCCTGCTGTGACCAATGACAAATAGATGTTGTGCGTCTCCGCTTGCTGCGGTAGGAGTTTGTGACTGGGCAGCAGCTGCTTTGTGGCTGGAGCCGGGGTGGTGACACCACCCTGCAAAGGGGGCTTGGCTGTGACTAGAGAGTCCTGCTGGGTCCCTCGCCCCAGAGGAGACCTTCTGGTGGTGATGCACCTTCTGCTCTGAGCTGTGTGCATCCGATTAGAGACACCTCTCACCTCCTGAGCTGTGACAAACTACCTTTGGGTCCAACATTTAACCTTCTGCACAGCTGCTCCAAGGAAGTGAACCTTCTTGTTGAACTTATTACACCACAAAAGGGGTTGTTCGACATATGCTTTAGTTAGCAAATCAGTGTCTCCAGGAGATTTAGGGGAAATGTGGCAACTGTCTGACTCGTGAAAGATGCATTGGAAATATCCAAAAGTTTTTGGTGCCAAATGTAGCAGAGATGATGTTTCTCCGCTTCCCCCTCTAACAGATGCTCTATTTTCCGTCCCTTTGACTGTTGCATAAAAGAATTTCTTCTGCCTCTTTCTTTATGTGGAAATGAAAGACAATGCGTGCTCTGTTCCAGAAATGCAGTCCGTTTTCTTAGAAATACTAGATATTCAAGACAAAGCACCTGTGCCCCAGGTTTCCTTTTGGGCAAATTGAAAGGGAGAACATACGTTCTGTTTTGTAGTGAAAATTACATGATTTTTATTTCTGAAGAGGTCTCATTAACACCTAATTTCCAGGTAAAGGAGCAACTTGTTTTTCCTTCCTTTTTGAACACCGAATGGGGGGTATTTCATAACTATTTTCTGTAACGTGCTTGAACCTGCAGGAGCCATGACTTCTTTCATAACTCACCTCCACCTATTTCTTTGTCTATGTTGTAAATTCAAGCAGTTGCTACCAGCCTCCTTCTTTCTCTTCAATATTTTAATATTGCATCTAATATTTAACAAGCATAGAAATGATGAAAATGCTACTGAATGTGTGACATAGGACTGTAAATTGAATTTAGGCTGCTAAGAATCCTTGTTTATAACAAAGATTGGTGGTGGTTTTATGTTGTGCTGTTTTGTTTTTAAACCAAAACAGAAACCACTCCAACGGCACTAAAGGAACTTTAAGAGGCTATATGCTTTGCAGGCCTAGGTGCTAATAAACACAAGAACCCTATTCTCAGTACACTTTAAAGAAAAACAAGATTACAGTTTCTTTCACAGCCACCTCAGTTTGGAGGCCGGAGTTTTAAAAAAAGCACGTTCTGCATTCAAAAACCAGCATACAATTCCATCAGGGCAGCTCCTCCATGTGAGCACGGGGTGCAGTGCTAACAGGGTGAGGGCCAGGAAGGGAAGCTTAGTTGACAAAAGTGCTACTTAAAGTAAATGCTAATGATTTAAAATGTTATTCCTTCTGTGCTTTTAGAGAGAAGAAAAAAAAAAAGTTAAAAAAAAAAAAAAAGAAGTAATAAAGGCTCCCAGCCTGTACCTCATCTCCAGTCACTCCTGTGAAATTCCCAAGAGAGCATCCAGGCTTCCCTCTCCCCCTCTTTAAAAATGGTGGACCTGGAACCACTTACAAGAGAGGCTTAATAAGAGGCAAATGTGTTTTATATTTTGTATCTTGTTAAGTGAAAAAAGATGGATTCTCACAAGTAGTCTCCTGGTGCAGATTTGAGTGGTCTATGCATGCAAATGTTGTGATGCTTCGTCTGCTAGCATCCCGTTCCAGTCCCCCTTGGCCACTTAAAATCCCACCCCCCCAGAGCAAGCAGAGATGAAATTGCTTCATTTGTACAATGGATCTGCAGATCTAGGAAACTTGTTTCTATCTGATTTGCTGATAATTTACTCCTCATTTGATTTTTTTTTTTTTTCCTTTTCTCCCCCCCTACCCTCTAGAAAGGAAACAGTGTCTCAGCTCACATCTCTTCCCTAAGGAGGGAGGAATTGTTTCACTGGTCTGAGAGTATGATTGAAAGCAACTGAAAAAATTAAAAAAGACCTACACAAAGATGGCACATTTATTAGAGGACAGGAAAACCCCTTTGCATCTGAAAACCGATAGTAAAATTTTTAATTTACGTTCCTGATGCTGAAAAATCTGCTAGAAAAATGTAACTGTTAAAAATATACAGTATGTTATGCAAAGGTGTGTGTTGAACAGCAAAACGTATTCCCCCTCTGATAATCTTTTTTATGACCTTTTGGTGCAAGATAGTGCCATGCTTACTGTCTGCTTTCACTATTCAGTGTTGAGGAAACACATTATATTTGTCTTTGATCCAGAGATCTGGATTGCTAAAACTGATGGCCACAATTAAAGACAGTCCTGTTGAAAACCTGACCTCTGTCTGCTCTCAACTTCATGTAAACTTTTCAATATGGATGTAATTTAGTATTAAATTACCCGTGCTTTATTGCTTTTTAGCACAGCTCTGTCCTGTTGCCTTTTAAAAATATAAAGAGTAACATAAAAGAAAAATTGCAGTGCATCTGCTTAATTATGTAATTATATACTTGTTTTCCTACATTTAGAAACCTTTTTGGATGCATTGTCTATAGAAAAGCCGTAATACTTGAGATGGATTACTTTTCTGTGTTCTCAGAGCAAATCCAGGACAAAACGTGTAACTGCAGTTGAGAGTTGTGTTGTCTTGAAGAGCTTGTGTTGAAGCGTGGCCCTTTTTTTAGGGCAGCCCAATAAGCCCGTGAGGTTTTTTTTCCCAGACCTTAAACATGACATCAGCCTGTGACTTTCACTCTGCGGTCTTGTAGACTTTCTGTCTGAATGAGGACTAAACTCCTCAGCTTTAGGAGATCATGGAAATCACAGACAATGTGATTGGAAGGGACTAGGAGGCATCAACTGATCTCTCACCACTTCTAAAAGAAAAAAAAAAAAAAGTGGAATTTAGTGGCCAGGAGTGTATAGGCTCCTGTTGTGCCAGCTGCTACTGTGTCAGTGCTGGTGCCTCCAGCCAGTTCCTCCTTCGTTTGGCCAGTGAAGGTCTGGGCACGCTGCAGCTCACCATCGGTCAGATGTCTCAATTCTTGGTTGTCCCGTCCAAGCTTCCTCCACCTGCATCTTCTTAGCAAAACAGACAGCACTTGATCTGTTTTGCCTTCCTCCAGATGCTCAAGGATCCCACACGGGATCCTGAAATGATAATTTTATTGTGGCTGTGGCCTTCATCTGTGGCATAGCATGTTTATTAGCAGACAAGAAAATTACTGTACATCTAAAAAACAGCGCTAAAATTGCTCCCTTCTGCTCACTGCTTCAGGGTTTCTCCAGCCTTTTTCATTGTTGCTTGGTGTTTCTGGCCCTTTCTTCCACTTCCTCGCTTTAGAGCTTATTTTGCAGCTTGCTTGGTGCATCAGAATTAACCTGGCTAACTGCAGTTAGGTCCATCTTGCCCAGCCCAAGGAGAAATCTCAGCACACCAGGTCCTAGGCACGTACCGTTGCAAAGATGAGTGTGCATTGATTACTGGTTTTGCACCTCCTTATGTTAAAAGATGGTGGGCTGCCTGCTGGTTACAGCGCTGCTCACAGGCAAAGCAGTCTCTTCTTCTATTCTTTAGATATGTGCAACATCTTCTTTAGAGAACATTGTTATCTGATACAAGAAAATGCATTTATCTGCATTCAGTCAAGAGCTCTTTACTTTTATCTAGTAGACTCTGTTTGAGGCTTTGTGTCAAATGCACCTAACCTTGCCCAAGAAAAGGCAACAACGACATCTTCTGGGATGCTACCCCACCAAATAAAGGGGGAATGCGCCTTCTTGGGAGACCATCCCTGCGAAGGCATGGAAGAGCCAGACAGGGCTGCTGCAGCACAACAGCCCTTCTGTGAGCAACACTGGCGTGGCTGAGACATCTGTTTTTCCTCAGCCTGTAACACAAGGAGGAGGTTAAACCAAAGGTGGGTTTTGCGCTGTTTGAGTGTATGTGGGAGATGGCGCTGGTCCAGGCGGCGTGGGGGAAGGAGGAGGCTCCTGCTCGGCTGGGAACCCACGAGCTTCGGAATTGCTTAAGAGCTGGAGTCTGCTGTCAGGACAGTATCTCTCAGGGCTTTTATTATTTCACAAGCATTTGTAAGTCTCTAGTGCCTTTTAAGTATAAAATGACTGGTGAGGAAATTCCTTTGCTAAACTCCTTATATCGCTATTACTTTGGCCAATTGGGATATACAAGATAAGGGATGGTCTAGGCAGGTCCCTTGGGTGGAGGCTGCGAGTGCTGGAAAAAGCTGCAGGGGTGAAGAAGCAGCATTTTCTGCAGCAAGACTGTGGGTCCCAACCAGCTTCTCCCAAGTCTCCATGCCTCGTAGACTCAAAGCTAAAAATTGGGGATGGGTGAAAGCGAGCCACTTCTCTCTTGGCAGCTGCTGGTGCTCTCCATGGCTGGAGACGCTTCCCAGTCATTGTATTCTAACAGGTTGTTCTTCTCGCTGTTATGGTTTGTGCCGTTGCTGCATAAATTGTAATTTAAATGTTTTAAATGAGACTACAAGTATGCATAGTATGCATGCAAGTATGCAACAATGCATCGTTAACGCAGCCTATATATATTGCATAGGGCTTGTCCACCCACAGCCCTCGTCTCCTGCGTGGTTGGGGCTGGGAGGTCTCCTCTTTGCGGGAGCAGTGCCACTGTCCGCTCGTGGGAGTGGGGTGTTGGGGTGCGAGTGGGGTAACACCCGCTCACCTGGATGCGGCGTGGGGTGTCCAGCAGGAGCCAAACAGCCACAGCTACTGTCTGCTTTGAAGAAAAATAAACGGAGATATTTTATTTTATTTTCAGAAATATTATGAGAACTGCAGGTTTCCTTCTAGACTCTGCCATGTTAAATATACTATGGAAAGATTTTTCTAGCGCAACCATACAGATACTAAAGTGAATAAATAAACAGATATCAAAACACATCACCCAGGGGAGGTAAATGTGATTTATTAGAGACTTAAAATATAAAATTATAAGGTTAAAAATCATTAAAAATGAATCTAACAGGTGCAGTAATAAAAGAAGAGTTAAAGGTGTTTGCAGCCTAATCTAGTTTTATCTATTGCCTTCTCTTTCGCGCTGCCTTACTTTGATCCTCTTCTCCTTTAAGAACAAATGCAGCTTTACCCAACTAATAATTTATTTATAACTTTTTTTTTGTAAAAATTGCATCCACCAGAAAAAAACACACACTGCATGGAATTTTATTGACTTCCATGCAAAAATGTGACTGCAGACCATCAAGAAACTGATGGGAGTACGTTTTATATCTTATCTGACTTTTCTTACACATTCATTTTTGCAGAGGTTCACTTTGCGGGTTGAGAGCACTCACAACAAAAGCAAAACCAAACCAATGAAAATCTACCTCCAGGTGATTCTCCCGACCCCTCCAGCTGTTGTTTGAATAAGGGTCCATCATTTTTTTGTTTAGTGATGTGTCATCCATCTCCCCGCTCTTGCATATATTTGCTCGTAGTACTTTACCTTTACAGGCATGTGGCAGGTACACAGGAGCACATAAAACATATGGGCAGGTATTGAGAAGCAATGTGCAACTGTGAGAACTTGAAAATACAATTATCTCCCTTACTGAGAGCCAGATAAGGTATATATTTCCCAGGAGGGTGACACTATGACTGACTTGCAATGCGAAGGCGCTTCCAAAAGTTTTGCATCGCCATTAATGCACGTTATTCCTCTTCCTAATGTGTGTGTTGGCATGCAATGACCGCGGCGGCGATGTTGGCGTTGCCTGTAGGATCATGGGAGAGGTTGGCAGTGTCCTGCACTATGTGGCAGTGACGTGAGGAAAGCACATAAAACTAATTAAGCTGAGGAGCAAGAGATGTTTGGGGGGGGGAAAAAAGCTCCACTCGCACTTTTTTCCCAGCTAAAAATGTTGTTGTGAGGAAATGGAAATTTTCACCTAAATATCTGTCTCTATTGAAATCTTTGACCTTTAACATGAAAAACAGCAACTAATTTTTGAAAGCAGATTTTTTTTTTTGCATTTTTGATTAAACTGAGCCAAACAATTATTTTTGTAAATGGACTGGGTTGGTTTTTTTCCACACAAAAAAGGGAGAAAATGTTTTCTGACAAGCTTTAATAAAAAGGCAGTTAAGGGGATGTTTTCTCATGTGGATTCCATTTCCTGGGATGCTGAGCCCAGAAGCGCAGAACCTGTGCTGTCTGTGGGCTTTTCATCTGGAGGGTTTGCATCTGTAGCTCTGTAGCTGAGAGGAAAACATGGGAGCGTTTTGAAGAGTAAAATCTACAAACAGCTTAGTGGTCTGAAGTTAAAGTCGGTGCACGTGTGAAACTTAATGGAGAGCTAATAGAGCTTTGGAGAGAAAGGAGGGCATAAATTATACATTTAGCATTTTGGGGGTTTGGTGGTGGAAGTGTGGTGCAAATGCTTAGCTGTCATCTGGAGAAAAGGCAAGGCTCTGAAATAATTTCTGCGAGTATGTTGGTGCAAAATAACCCTCCTACGTCCTCATCAGCATTTGGAATAATAAACGTGTGACAGAGCTGCAGGCTTCAGCCTGGAGGGTGCCAGGCTGGGGGTAAGGAGGCAGTGCAGGGAGCGGGGCATCAGGCATTGAGAGGTGCTTTGCTGGTGGACCAGGGCTGCTGGGGAGGCTGGTGAGCCCAATGCTCGGGTTTGTCCAGGGATTGGAGCTGGCAGGTGAAGCTGAGTGGCAAGGCAAGCCACCGTGATGGGGAACGGGATGGCTCTGCAGCTGCATCTTGTACCAGCTCAGGATGCTCTTGTATAGGATATTGCAGCTGAAGTGGGACTACGGCCCAGGGCTGCTCTGGGCTCCAGGCGTTTGAGGGCTCCTGGCGCACGTGGGATGAAACATGCTGGAGCAACAGATGGGATGCAGGGAGGGCAGCCATGCTGGTGTGCTCGTTGCTGCCCCATGCCTTTGGTTCCGGGAGGTTTGCAAAGCAGCTGCCTAACAAGAGAGGATGGTCAGCAATGGGCGTGGAGGAGCAGGAACCTGCTGGTTCACTTTGTGGGAAGTGTTAAATCAAACCAGTTTCTTAAGATGGGACGCACCAACCTGCACTGAAAAACCTTTCAGCTATGACCGCTTGGCTAGATGAGGCGATGCTGTCATTGTGGCTGGTGGCAGGTTCGTGCCTGCCCTGCTGCATGCTGTGGCGTGGCTGGGTGACAGCAGCGCGGTCTCCGGGCAGCCCACAGCCCTGTGGGTGGCCCTCCCCCAACAGCAAACCCACCACCTCCCAACAGGGAATGGACACCACAGGTGGGGTGGACAAAGTGTTGGCCACTGGCGGGGGCTGTTGTCTCCTTTTCATGGAATTTGGATGTGGGATGAGGCGAGAGTAATGTTAAATCTTTGGAAAAACAGGAGTGTGCTGCTGCTCCTGGGCGTTTGCTGGCACTTGTGCACTGTGGCTGCAGGGCATCACGCGCTGCCCAGCACTGAGCCTTAGGTGGTGGCTGAACATTGTCAGCTCTGCACACAGACCCGGGAGTGAGAATGAGGATTCCTGTTTTTTCTTCTTTATTTTGTGTGTACGCGTGCTCTCTGGTAGAGAGAACCATGACTGGGGAGCTGACAACATCCGCCTTTCGTCCCCTTAACCCAGTACTCTGTCCTGCATCTTCAGAAAAGGGAACAAGAAATGTTGAGTTAGATACGTGCGACCATCTGCCCTGTACTATTTTTCCTCTTGATTCCCTATAATTAGAAAGTGAATTAAACCACAACTTGTATGAGGTAATGTTCGGGCTTTTTTGGATTTATTTATTTATGTAACCATTACCATTAACTACTGTAATTCCGGATCTTATTTTATATCAGCATAAATGTCTACTCCATTTTTATATCTGTCTGTGTTCCTCTGCTCGGTGTGTTCAGTTTCAGGGAGTTCCCAAGTTTAATTTGCATTTGTGGAAAGAAATTCCCCTTATTGGTTTCGAATGCATCACCTTTTAATTTCATGGAGGATGCCCAGGTACTTGTGTTGTGAGAGAGCCCGGGAGCAGCTGATCTACCTCCTGTAGGTTATTCATTATCTCATACGCTGTTATTATGTCTCCTCTTATTTATTGCCTAGTTAAGGTTAAAAAAAGTCTTTCAATCTCTGGTCATATGAGAGATTTTCCATATCCCTAATCATTCCTGATGGTTTGCTCTGAATCACCTCTAATTATGCAATATTATTTTTGAAATAGGATGGTCACTACTATACATTACGGCTGAGAATACTTGATTTACATGTGTTACACGTTATTTTCCCATGTTATCCAGCATCCTAATGTATTGGCTTTTCTGACCACGATATTTCAGCCTTATCGATCCCAGCATCCCATCCTGGTAACTTCTTGCCTTTCAGCCCAGCCAAAATGCAGCAGCTACCATCCCTGCCTGTCCTGTTACTCAGTTCTATCATTTCTATCTTTCAAGTTGCTTTACTGGTTTCCTCTTGCACCATCAGAAAGCTCGGGTTTGCTGCTCTGCTCCGCACAATGTGGTCCCAACCGCTCCACTCTGCTGCCTGCAGCTGCTGGGTTGGAGCTGCCGCTGTCTCCTGACATCTCCGTGCCTTCCCCGGCATTTCCTCCAGTCCTGGAAGTTTCTTCTCACTTAAATACTTGGGTTGCTTCTCCTTTCTTCACTAAGTCTCTTCTAAAAAAAGTTAGTTCTTCAGTGGGCCACGCAGGCTCTGATCTGTGCCACTGAAATACTTTTATCATCCTTCAGTGCTGAAACAGAACTTAAAAATGATAAACTAAGTGTCTGATCCTGCAAACGGTTACACATGCGAGTCAGCTTGTTGACTTCAAAGGAACTGCTCACATGAGTAAAGTCATGTATTAAGATATTTTCAGTAATGAAAATTCCTTAGGATTTGGTTTGGTTTTTTTTTGTTAGTAGCACTGAACAGAATTTTGCACCTCAATAAATAACTGCTCATTAAAATTCGACGGGTTACTTAGATGCTTTAAATTTAGACAGATGCCTACCTGTCTCTCCAAACTGCTGCTAAATGCTAAATACTGCCAATCCTGATGCAAGCAGTCAGAGTGAGCCTGTGTCTGCGGTGGGGAGGGGGAGCCTGTTCTGACTAAACAGCAGGCGAGGGACGGGGGCACGTGATGATGAGCAAGCAGCAGAAGTGTATTTATTGTCATCTGTCTTCATTTAAAGGGGAGTCACTGCTGATTTTTGGATATCAAAGAAAACACAAAGATTCTTTTAGGAAGAAAACTGCTAATTCTGGCCCCTGGTCAGTCCCAGGCATGCTGGGAGGATGTATCAGCCCGATGGGGGGACCATGGCTCCCGGCATCAGGCAGGTACCTCCTGGCACTCACTGCACCTGTCCCGTTCCGGTTTGCCCATCTCTGGACCACAGCTCCCTGCCTGGCACCAGGGACCATCCCTTGGTCTCCCTGTCCCCTGTGGACGGTCAGTGCTCAGGCAGCCATGCTTCCCATGTGTGCACCAGCAACGTGGCGAGAAAGAGCAGTCGCTACTCGCCAGAAGCTGAAGCCATGGAAGGGGGGAGACTTTAAGATTATGCTTTTCCCCCATCTTGCTTTCAGTTTTAGCTGCCCCAGGTGTACGTGGCCATCAGCATCAGTGATGGTGACAAGGGAAGTCAACTGGTTGTGCCGATTTCTCTGGCAAACTTTTGAGAGCCCCTGCTAGAATTGTTCTTCTTCTGCGTGACTGTATTTCCTTCTTTTCATTGCAACAGGGGCATGTGTGACTCTCTATTTTTTTGCCTTCTATGTGTGACTGGAAAGGGAAAGGGTTGTTTTTAAGGCAATACAGAGATAGATTGACATTAATAGCTTGCTGTTTGATTGAGTAAGCACCAGCCAAAACAGGGCGGGTGTTTGTACTGGGGAATGAGTACGTACCCGAAGAATCAGACTGTCCCCACCTGTGCACAAAGTGGTCTTGTTCATCTTTAATTTTAAACTGTGCAATTTCTTACAATGTAGAAAATACACTTTAAATGCAGATACCTTTCTAATCTTGTTTATGAAACTCTCAAAGGTGGGTTGAGAGGATACAGGCATAAGTCCTGGTTGTTGCTCTATGCTTGTTTGGAGGCTCCTTGCCTTATCTGAAGCAGTAGGAAGTCCATATGGCGTTTTGTGATGTACTTGTAATTGTTGGTGTATACGTTCATCCTTCCTTGGATGAAACATTTTGAAACTAAAATGACTCATCTACAGAACTGAAGCTGAGCAGTAAAGCTTTTTCTGAGACCCACTAATAACTACGTATAACTTTTTTTCTGGAATTTAAAATATTTTCCATCATGGAATTGAATACAAGGTTTCAGTTGCCTGTTAGCTAGCAAACCCCTTGCCTAGCACATTGCTGAACTGGACCTGCCTCTTCCTTCTTGATACTTTCAATGAATTTCAGGAATTATATTTTTTTCTTTTCTTTTTTTTTTTTTTTGTTCTGCCATTGCATATTCAATTCTCAAAGCACAACCGGGTGAAACATCTTCGCTCTTAGTTTGCCTTGGGCCAGAAGCATCTGCTGGGTTTTAAAACTGACTGAAGCTTCATTACCCTCTTTGCCCATATACAAATTTACTTGATTGCTGATCATACACCAGATCAAGTGATACTGTCAAAGAACTATTAATTTCCATTTATGGTTTGGCCCCTTTCGTAAAGGGACACTCCATGGCAGTAACTTGTACAGCGCTTCCTGCAGAGTTTCACAGAAATACACAAGGGTGGAGAGTGGTGAACGTTGGGTCCAGCATCCATCTTCACCAACGCAATTTGCGGGGAGGAAGGTGGCAAAACCATCCCCGTCAGCCCTGGGGCTGCAACACCCTTTGTCTTATTCTGCCAAATTCAGCCCTTGGAGGGGAGGTGGGTTTTGCTGGGGGTCCACAGTGCTGCCCCGGAGTCGCTGCCAGCCGTTTGCTCGCTGGGGCATGGGACACAGTGCAGCCCTGCTTGGACCAGGAGCCCGTAGGTGTGTGTGCCCCTTGGAGCACAAGGGCTGTCCCATGGGTGTTGTGCATCGCCTGTGACATCTAGCTGGCCAAGGGGATTTTTGGATTGTGCTGTTCTGTCTTGAAAGCAGCCAGCAGCACGAGCTGGGGAGTGTTTCTGTCTGGGGAGGACTTGCAAAGGCATCAGGCTGCAGATGGGCGACCGGTTCCCCCTGCACGTTTTCGGTTGTTCTCGTTTTCTGCCTGCTGAGGTTCTTGTTTTCTGCCTGGACCCATGCTGCTGCTCCCTCCCGCTGCAGGAATGGCGGCAGCCACCAGCCTCCACGCGTGACATCACATGCATTTTTGTATTAGCAACTTCTTCTGACTCTATTCAATGATCAAACAAGAGAAGAAGGGGTTTGAGAGAGGAAAGCGTGAACACCTGAACTCCCAGTAAAGCCCATACAGAAAATAAAATCACCTCAGGAAGAAAGGTGTATTCCCCCCCGCCGCCACATTTTCTCCATGCCGGCGTGCTCAGGGCCAGCACAAGCACAGCTGCTCCCTGCGCTGCTCCTCCTGCCCAGTGCCCACACTGCCAGGGAGAGCGGGGGCTCCCCGGCAGCTATGGCTTTGTGTCAGCTGGGAAAGGGTACCCAGGGCTGTAATGCTGTAGCTATTTCCCAAGAGTGCCAAACAGCAGTTTTGTAATTATGCCAATTGCCTAATTTGTACTGAAATTCATTTATGGTTGGTTTTTTTTTTTTTTTGGTGTTGTCACATGTGTCTTTTTTTTTTTAAATAAATGAATATTTCAAATAGATATAAAGCACAGAGCAAAAAAATGCTAAGTTATGTAGTGGAAGTTAAGTGCATATAATGGAAGACAAATTTCCAGTTTTTATCAAGAAGCAAAATTTGACTTCATTGCGTAATTTTTGGTATGAGTCAAGCAATTGAGGCTAAGATGTCTGTTTGATATTTAGGGAAAGATTTGATGCTTTAATAAGGGAATCCTCTGCCTCCCTCATCCATCATTCGTCATCCTCATCCATCCAAACACCACTGTAAATTTGTCAGAGCCTTTTCCATATTCAGTACTTGTATAAATAATGGCCGTTGCGAACAGAAAAAAGGAAACGTGCATTTTCTATTTCTGTTCTGTCTCCAGTCATAGCCGTGGAGAGGTTTAGCAGGTTTTTGCTTTCAGAATACCCCTGCTCAGATCGTACAATATAATTGCATAAGCAAAAGTGCATTCCGGTTGCCCCTTATTGTGGTTGCTACTTCCCAAAAAAACATGAGTTTGTGAGCTTTTCTATAATATATGAAACAGTCTGTGCTTCATTACTACACGCTTTTATCCTACTTCATCATGTCTTCCTTCTTTTCTGTGCTATCTTAGGGATTATGCAGCTTCTCTGCAATATTCTGAAATTAATCAAACCAAGCAAAACCTCATGCTATATTATCCATCACTGGAGGAGAATGATTTCCACAATCCAGGCAGCTTTACATTGTTTTGTCCAGGGGCTGCAGCAGAATTCCATTAACCAGAATACACTAGAAATTTGATTTCTCACAAAACGCATTTGTTAAATATTCACAAACAGCAAATTTTTAGATTTGATACCAAATGTAACCCTAATCACATTTCTTTTTCTCTTATTTTAATTAGGAAGTGGACAAGCATAATGTCCACTTCTTTCTGTGAATTTTCACCCACTGAACAGCTGCTGGGTGCTAATGCAGCGGGGCTGAAGCAGCTTTGCTATGCAATGAGATATGTAAAAACTTAATGGATGCTTACCCAGACTATTTTATATTTCGTCTATTATATAATCAAGCTCTACAAGTAATTTCTTTCAATAAATTAGTAACCATACTGCAGATTGCAGACACTTAGTTTGATTGAAAGTAATAAAGGGAGATTATCCATAGAGTTTGTTGAGTGACGGTTCTGACTTGACCCACTGCCCAGAGAGATAAGAATTAATCTTATAAACCTCTCCACACTTCCCCCCACTCTGATCCGCCGAACAACAGCACAGGGTCCCGTTAGTCCCTCTTTGTTCTGGGGCAGCCCTGGCTGGTGAGAGGGACCCCAGTTTGGGGTGGGCTGATCTGGGTCACGCAAAGGCTACAGATGATTTCTGGATGGCGATGTGTTTTAAGGGCAGTGGTACCCAAAACGCACAGATGGTGCAGCTGGTCCCCAAACAACACGGTGGCAAAGGCTGTGCAATGTCTGCCTGGCCTCGTACAGCACCACACGAGTGCATAGAAAGCGTAAAGATGAAAGTTGGAGACTGAAAGAGGTATACGGCTGTTTAACAGACACAAGTACTTATGCTACAGACTTTTTTTCTCTGAGTAAGTTAAAGTTTCAGTACTGGGCCTGACTTGCACATGGGCATATCTGCCCCAGACATTCAGGCTGCACCTGGTAGCTTGGACTAGATGATCACTGTAGGTCCCTTCCAATGGAAATATAATATCCTATCCTATCCTATCCGAAACTCACCAGCCGCAAGGCCTTTCTTCTGAGGAAAGGCACTAAAAGGGGAAATAACAACAGCTACTGCCTGTTTACCACTGGGAATTGACTGGGAGAACCTTTAGATAGCAGCTCTGCATCAACTGGAGTTATGTAGGTTCAAATAGTTTCTGCACTCTGAAATATTTGTACCATTTTTCCTTCCCCTCCTTCTGCCCACGGGTTTCATCTTTGAGCCCTTTGCTGCCAGGACTAATTTTTTTCCCAGGTATTTTACCATTGTCAAAGGTATTTCCTCTCTCCAAATAGCATTTTAATGAGTGCTCCCACAATTACTGATGATAATGTCATTAATTTATTTTGTACAGCTTTTGCTAACAACCATGAGCTGTTTACTTGTAATGATCCTGACTTCTCACCTCCTTCTCGGCATCTTTGGTGTTGAGTGTTATATTAAGTGGGGAAAATGAAAATGCCTTTCAATGACAGAATTGAACCACTCTGGGCATTTGGGGAGTGGTAGTCACCAGGGAGCGATGCTGAACAGAAACAGGGAAAAAGGGGGGGAAAAAGGGCTTGCACGGTGTATCTGGAGGGGGACAGGGAGGATACCGAGCACAGTCTTGCCTGTACAGTCAGTTCCTGCGCCCAGGTGAAAGGTGCAGCACTTTCCTTAGGGGATGGATAAGAGCTGCTTATGTGCATTCCTTCATTTGTGAAATTAGATGGTCATGCTTTTTTCTGTTAGCTTGTTGATACGCATAAATGGTATGCTTACGCTTTGTGTTAAGATGATGCAGACACAGGCAGTATGGAGGGTAATGGCAGGTAAAAATTGAGCTGTAGTTAGATATGCAACGTAACTGTCAAACAGATGAGCTGAGAGGGCGTGCTTGCTGTTTTGTGTTTGTTACTTTATTGTGAAATAAAATACTGATATTTCCAATTCATGTAGAAACTACCAAACTGATGCTCCCTTCCCTTTTACTTTTCCTGAATTTGTGACTTCTGCTAAAATTAAGAGATTAGGATGGCATAAATCTGTTCACTGTCTCAACCCTCAGAAAAAACAGTATGTTTCTCTCTTTATTTCATGCTTTCCATAAGGATGTACACTGCTGTGGAAGGACTCAGTAACTAGGGAATGATGACACTTCAGAAAACATGTTTAGCCGCCAAGGCAAAGATAAACAAGAATAGTGCAACTTTACTGCATTTTTCAGCTGAAATAGCACCATAGCCCATTGCCACACCAAAAGCAAGACCCCATTGACAAATATCCATCATCGTAAGTCAGTGCTGTGCAGGAGAGGGCAGGGGTTGGCTTTTCTTTTTTTTTTTTTTTTTCTTTTTTTTTCCTATTGCCAAATTTCGCTCTCCAGCTAGATAGCCTGAACTTGTGTGACATTATCTGTCCTCACACACAGACCAGCCGCTCTCGTTCTCCTCATTATACATTCTGCTGGCGATAATACCACCGGGTTAATGCACCAGCTTTCACATCTGCAGACATCGGTTCACAACCTGATATGCCTACAAGTGAAGTGAGGGTGATGGTGACCTCAGACAGATCTCTGGTGGATATTATTTCATATCAAATCATATGATTAATCATTGTTTCAGTGGATAGTTTTTGCTTGGACACCGAGGAATAAGGTTCAGTTCTGCGGGTTTTGCATGCTCTCGGGTCAATTCAGGCAAATGTTGGGCATTTCCCAGCACTCAGAAAATCATGAAGGAACACACAGAGTACCTTCTCCCGCAGCTGGGTGCAACTCTCCCAAATCCTTATCTCTGCAAGGCAGATGGACAAATGCAGATATAGATGTATAACTTCATGCTGCTCACGTACAATGCCAGAAAAGGGGCATCATCCCATTGCTATGAATTTTGAGTGACAATGATAAAGTGAATTATTGGGTGAACTGGGAGCCATTGTGTGAGTGACATTTGGTCATTTCCCTGTTTCATATAGCCAAACAGCGTTCCACACATCTCTCTACATCTTTGCTTGTTATATTTATGCTATGGTGGGATGAACTCTTTTTCATTTACTCTTTTAAAAAAAAAGCAACAAACCCCACCCCAAACCACAGTTCATTGACAAGCTGCACTGAACATCAGTTATGAGACTAACATTTGTGACAACACCAGAGTTGCGGGTGATGTGATATTTGGATATTACGGTACAAATAACAGGTTTAAGTTCTGTCTTTCTCAAGACCCTATGGGTGCATTGCTTTGGGTTAAAAAAATAGAAGAAGGTCAAGCACCATTGAGCTGGCCGCAGAGAGTAAACAATTATTTTAAATGCCATGGTGTACTCACTTTCAACAAGAGAGCTTCTGCTCGCAAGCAATAGTGTAGCATTCAAGTATTTAGGTCTCCTTAAAACTGTTTCTTCCCCCACTTGTGTTAATACAGATATTAAGCCTAATAGTATCTACTTAGCATAAACAAGAAGATAAAAATGATTTCTGTGATTGAAATGTTTGTTATTTAGCATTAAGCATCTTCATACTCTCATGTGTTTTGCATTTTAATCCACTCTGTGCTTGGTTTTGGGATTGATAGATTAGTTTTAATCCCCTGTCTAATAGTGGAGTACTGGTGAGATTTATTAAACAGGCAGGGTTTGGTACTTGGATTTAAGAGGACTCACATGCACTGTTCATGCATATTAAATTTGGGAAACCACCGATTCAGTTTATAAAGGGCTGTGATGTCCTTTATCACTGAGTGTTTCTGTTGTGCTTCACTAGCTCAGTAAGCCTTTATATTTCTGAAATGGAACATTTTTTGATGGTTCCTTCCCACTGCATAAATCTAATATTCCAAAGATATGTTTTTGACTGTTAAAGTTGTTATTGAAATTCTGTTCATTTTATCCCGAGTTTGTGTTGTCCCTCTCTTCCTTGGCTCGGATGCACTGGAGGTTGGGTGAAGATCCCACCCCACCTTGGGATGAGAGGGCTGCAGCTGTGGGTGCCGAGTCCAGGGGCACCGGAGCCAAGGCGGATGCTCACAGTTCCTTCCCCTGTCCCTTCATTAGCAGTTTATTGACTCAGTTTTGTGGTTGTGTGTGATGGAGGCTGTGGGTGTGTTGTGGTGTGTGCATAAGGTGGGGCTAAAATAGATGTCCCACAA
This sequence comes from Dromas ardeola, assembly GCA_013398915.1. NCBI lineage: Eukaryota > Metazoa > Chordata > Aves > Charadriiformes > Dromadidae > Dromas > Dromas ardeola. The sequence goes on along the minus strand of VYZM01011932.1, from coordinate 253,589 downwards.
GCTCTTCTGCACTAATAGCTTTGACTCGCTTGCCCAGGACTGAACTTGCTGGTGGAGGTGGTGCTTCCACTGACATGTTCTGTAGCACGTGAGTTTGAGGATAACGTATGATGGATGTGACTAAAATACTGAGGGTGTGCACTGGCTAAGAAGGAAAATCTTAAAGAAAAACACTTATCAGAACTATTTTCTGGCGAACCCTACGTGCTGCGCTGGTTCTGGCCATTGACTGTCTCTCGGTGTGTCAGTGCCTCTCCCTGACACATCCTGGTGTCCAGAGATGAACATCTTGGTTCGTTCTCGCCTGGAACACTTCCTGTGTTTGCTGTATTTCAGGAAACAAATAAGAAGTGCTGTATGGTGATTAGAATATGAAAATGACTCCTGTGTGGGTTTTACTGTTACGCTGGGAAAAGCAGAAGCTTGATAATAGTTAAAAAACCACTGAAAACTTCAAACCCACCTAAATTACAAATTCACGCCCTATCAGTGGAAGATGAGTTGACTTAATTTGTGGTTTTACTGGTTAATATACCATCAATGCTGTAATACTAGTAATGCTGTGAGAAATGGGGTAAATTTACTTTTTTGTTAATGTAATTATAGGATTGCTATATAAAAGTTATTAACTGCGTAAGTGAAAACTAGGAAAAATGTGTTTAAATTTAATGATAAGTTAAAGAAACCACTAAAAGCTTTTTGCAATAAGATGCTTTATTATTTTAGGTTTACTTGTTTAGCTAACCTCTATTTTTGATTTACCAAATAAATATCTAAAGCAGATATTGCAAATACAAGTGGCAGCAGTTGTAATCACCAGCTTAGGAACTCCTGTATTTGATTAGAATACAGATAATAAAAAAACCCACCAACTTTCTGAAATTTTACTTGGTCATTGGGAACTGATCAGTCCTGTGAACTAAAGGAGAATATCAACACTTGGGTTTAAAATCTGGTAATGGAAAACAGAGTTTTTTAGGAACTTTAATTGAAAGTAAATTATATGATATGCTGGATAACTGACAATTCTTTTCTACCTCAGTTAGAGCAAATTTTTTATTCTGCATACGATACAAAAAGAGATAAAGAAGTCAAATAGGCAGTGATTTGTTCCCACCCTTTCCTTTTTGTTTTCTTTTTTCCTAATGCAAGAATCGAGGCAGTGACATTGGAAGGTGGCGAATTTAAGCAATGACGTTTTCACATAATGTGCTTTTAGCCCTTGGAATACATTGCCACAAGATGTTGATGCAACAAGATTGAAAATATTAGATGTTTTATTTTATGGCTAAAGAGAACATCCACGCTAATATATATAATTTCAATTAAATAATCAAAATTCTACTGCTCCAGGACATAAGACAATCCCTAACCAATGGTAATCGGGCGGGAACTCCCCTGTGGCCACGTTATTTCATAATTATCAGCTGCAAGGTTTCTTGCCCATTTCAGTGTGAGGATACTGAACAAAATTAACCATTTGGAGCATGTGAGACAGGGAAGCCACTTGGTTCATCATTTTTTTGTGTTCCCTGGCAAAAATACCCGTTTGCAGTGCAGGGGTTTTGTGGAGCCCTCATTTTGTGTATGTGAAATTTCAGAAATATTTGTAGTTATGACATTGTCAGAAGGGTATTAAATCACTTTATATCCTTTTTCCAGTTTTCCCTTTGTACATATAGCTTTGGCAATTTAACACAGGCAAATTTAACACAATTTAATATATTAGAAGAGGAAAAAAAAGGCTGCTGTGTAAGGAGATGATGTAGCCTCTCCTGTGTTGGTCCATGCTGTCCCTTGCCGGCTGCCAGCCAGGCGATGCAGGAGAGATGGGGTGTTACCTGGGGTGCAGTTGGACTGCAGGGAGGACATGGTGCTTTGGCTGAGCATGTCTGAGAGGCTCCCTGCAACGCTCTGGTTTTTAGCTGATGATCAATGATTTGAGCAAAATGAGGAAAAACTTGAAAAGTCGGTGCTTTTTTGGATAGCCTTGCTATTCTGAAGTAGAATAAAGTCGGCTTCAGCTCCTGACTGATGGGAGGTGGTTGCTAAATTAGAGCTCCCAAGGGACTCTCTTTGGTATCATGCTTTCCACAAACCGAGCCCTTGAATTTCATAGAGCCCCAGTTTCCAACTACCATCTCCTTTAAGACACTGATAGCCTTAGGTGCTCACTTTTCTTGAGGTATTCGGGCATATTACAAGTTTAAAAAAGCAAAAGCCACATCTGGGAATGAATCCAACAAACCTAAAAGAACTTGTAGAAATGCCATATAGACATCGCAGCCTGGGTTTCAGTTTCCATCTCTATTTCCAAGGCACTCGTGGCACCATACGAACCAATAGACAGCACATTTTGGTTTATGTTGACAGCCACCTTCGGCTTAAATCAAAGAGGAAATGCAGTGATGTGGCATGCGATTTGTCTCATGTTCTTTCTGCCATTGGATTTTCTCTCGGTGGTAACCGTGCATCAGCCCTCCCCAGACCTGCCTGAAACTGCTTCAGCCTGACTGCCGTTCAGCCCTGAAGCTCTCATTTGGGAACAGCTTGGCAATTAAAAAATCTCTTTGCTTACTTAAGGTGATTTGTTGATATGTGAGTACATTAGTAGGGAAAAATATGAATGAAACGGGAATCGAAGGGGGAAGGTTCTGTGCAGGATTTCTGCAGTCACAATTTGCCTACAGACAGTGCCCTCCGTGACTGCAGTTTTTGCCACCTTCTCACCTACTGGACTTTCTCTTATGACTAAGACACCATGGAGCCATGAAATTACAGCAAATGTCTTGTATTAAAAGAGTCAGAATAGTAATTCATGTTTTTACCATCGTTTTTGAAAATACTGCCGGCACCAAAATGTGCATCTACAAATGAAAAGGTGCAGCTGCAGAAAAGATGAGCGACGAGCTGCGTGCGGAAGGTAGTTGCTGCTGTCCTGTCTCCATTAGCTCACAGCTCAGCTTTCCGCACAGGTACGAGGTGGTGTTTTCCCAGCCAGCTGTTTCACACGGCTGGGACCTCTATGATCCTGGTTTTAGGAGGTCTCTAGCCATTTGCTGAGCACAGACACCAAACTGATGGCTCTCCGGTGAGAAACGCAAAGGCTGCCCCTGCTCAGATGCTGGAGGATTTGAACACAGTGGTTATGAGTTCTTCATGTACAAGGACAGGGACCACTTGGGTGCCTGTGTCAGGAAGGAAGGAGAGTAGAGTAAGCAAGAGCCTAGGGGCAAACCTAAGTCAGCTTATAGTTGGTACTGAGCTGAAATGATGTGATGAGGACTTAGCTTTATGCTTTAAATCTTTCCTGGGCTTCTGTTGCAATTAAACAAGATGCACATACTGGTAATTACGTTCTCCACTGTTAGGTTTCCATTCCATGAACAATACCTGCTGGTGAGGACAGCCATGGTCTCCAATACTTTCTTTTCCAAAGTACTCGCATATGCAAAGTATTTAACTGGTGCTCCTTGCTGTTTCAAATACATTAGAGATGCAGCTCCAAGCGCAAGTTCCTGCGTAGCACCAACACCAAGATGCTTCTCTGCTCTTCTCTCCCTCCCCCCATGCCTACAGGCATTATTTTTTCGCTTTTGATTATTTACAGAAGCTTCAGTCACATCAGGTGCCTTCCCTGTTAATGCAGTCCTGGGATGATGTCCTTCTCCCCTGTGACTGTTTCCAGTCCTCTCAAACTGGGGCGGGTGTTGTTCCAGCACGTGTATCCTGAACTTTAAAGAGCAAACTTCTTGTTTTCTACTTTTTAAGACTACAAAAGTTATGAGTGCTCTTTGAGGCCCCAGTGCTGGAATACACTACCAACACGCTGCTGTATGCGCTTTCCCTCACTGGTGGATTTGGCTACTGTAAATCTTTCAGTGTCCTCAGCTATTTTGATTAATTCACTATAACACGAAGCAACACTGAATGATGTCACATGCGTAGAAGCAAGAAAACATCAGCTTTTAAAATAATTTCTGGCTTGCCTCTACTGTATGCCAGTAGTTCTTGCCATTTGAAGAAAATTTTTTTTCTATCCTTTTATGTAAACACATGACGTTAAAAAAGGCAAACTATAAAATGTTAAAAACCCTGCAGGGTATTAAAAATACTAGTCTCAATGCATGTGTTCATTCCTTTCACTTTCTTTTTAGATCACTAGTGTTGGTACAAAATGAGCTGAGAGAAGGAAAGAATTCTAATTAGGTTTAAAAAAGAAAAAATATGGCAGTTTATTTTGAGCGCATGTCTGCTTTGCAAAGCCATATCCCATTTCAGATGCAGGCAGAATGAATCATTATTACACATTTATCATCATAAAAATGCTTATTTGGACTTTTTTTTTTTTTTAAAGAAAAGGAAAAAATTATAAAAAGGGCAAAGCAAAGAGCCATCTCTGAAGGGCAGTTATTGCTTGCCCTTGCTTGGGAAAAAAGGCTTTCTCAATGGGATTACGTCCCCGCTCATAACCTATCAGCCGTCTGATCAGAAATTCATAACGCAGGCCATCCATTTCCAGCTCTGCGAGGGCTGCATGATTGAATTTAAATAGGCAAATGCCAGACTTGAGCTTTGACGTTCTCTCTGTCTCTCTCAATCTTTCTCTTTCCCCTGCCCTCCCAATCATAGCGCCTTTCTTCCTCCCTTTCTTCCTCTCTTCCCTCCGCACACCACCATTTCACATGAGGCTCGAGCCAGTGTGATGAGAAGTTATCGGCAAATGGAGGATGGATGTGGAGGGAGAGGGAGAGGAGGGATGCACAGTGAGGGAGAAATATTGAGGGAACTGGACAGCAGAAAATTATAAATTGTTGCTGTCATGCTTTCATTGGGACACTAAAATCTGTTTTTAAAGACCCCCACCTTTTTTTCTCATTTAAAAAGAGATATTTCAGCATACGTTAATAGTCTGTGTCCTTACCCAACCCGTAAGATGTCTGTGAGCACAAAGCTCCTAAGCTATTCTCTTTTTTCTGTTTCTTACATAGCTGATAGGGATGAAAATGAATTCAAATCTGTGTGCTTTCACTCATGGTGTTTTAAGGTGCAGTAGATGAAAATGCTGCCTTGTGGCAGGTGCTCACCGGGCGAGGGTACCATCCCACCCCAGCCCGAGCCCCCACGGCAGCCAAGGAGCCGGCGGTGCCATGGACGCAACTGCTGTGGCACTGTGTGGGGTTCGGCGGGGACGATGCTGGGTGCTACAGCCATGGGATGCTGCAGGGTGCCAGCCCTGCTGGCAGGGACTTGCGCAGGTGCTAGCGGGAAAACGGGCAGGGATAACGCCCAGGCTGAGCTGCATCTTCTGAGCACAGTGAAAAGCCCGCAGTGAGGTAGCTGTGCATATTGTGTTGCCTGATTTTTCTAATGAGCTTTGGCGCGCAACCCGCGCCCGCATCAGGGAAACATGCTTTGTGCTCCCCTTCCCTGAACCCCACTCCCTGATGGAGAGAGTTGATTATTGAGTTAGGGATATTACAATGATATTTTTATTGCTTTCTTCTCCGCTGGGCCTTTTATCCCCTCTTCAGTGTACTGATGCAGTTTCAGCCCAAATCCTCACTGTAAAATGTGCTTCAAAACAAACATTTAAGAAGTCTTACTTTGTCCTTCAGAAAACAGGTAAACACTCCAGAACCTGCATTTTTATCCGATGGTACTTTATTGCCAGGCAAGCACAGGGAAAAGAAGTACCCCGAGTGCAAGAGAGCATGTTGTCAGTGTAACAGTTGTTTTTGACTTGATGAGGCTGCTCTGAGAGTGTTTTTGGGGTTGTTATTTTTTTTTTCTTTTTTCCCCCATAGAATTTAAGGCCAGAGGGGTCTTGGGCTGTCTGTCCACTCTATCCATTGAGTTTTTCCTCAATCGTTGATTTTTCTAGCCAAAACTAGAGTTTGACTGAGGCTTCTCCTCAGGAAAGGCACTGAATTTAGAACAAAAAATGTCATGTGGCCAATCAACACAGAATCATAGAATAGTTAGAGTTGGAAGGGACCTTAAAGATCATGTAGTTCCAAGCCGCTGCCATGGACAAGGACACCTTCCACTAGACCAGGTTGCTCAAAGCCCCACCCAACCAGGCCTTGAACACCTCCAGGGATGGGGCATCCAGAACTTCTCTGGGCCACCTGTTCCAGTGCCTCACCGCATTCAGAGTAAAGAATTTCTTCCTAATAGCTAATCTAAATCTCCCCTCTTTCAGTTTAAAACCATTACCCCTTGTCCTACTGCTACACTCCCTGATAAAGAGTCCCTCCCCATCTTTCATGTAGACCCCCTTTAAGTACTGGAGGGCTGCTATAAGGTCTCCCCGGAGCCTTCTCTTCTTCAGGCTCAACAACCCCAACTCTCTCAGCCTGTCTTCACAACAGAAGTGCTCCAGCCCTCTGATCGTCTCTGTGGCCCTCTTCTCGACTTGCTCCAACAGGTCCATGTCCTTCTTATGTTCTCAGAGGTTAATCACCCTCGTGGTACTTGGATTCTCATTTGAGTTGTCTGACTCCAGCTTCGCCACCAGATCTTTGTTTTGCCATTCTCCAAGGTGAAGGACATATTTCTGTATCATCTTTATCATCAGTGATGGTTTTTCAATTATTATTATTAACTTCAGCGTTCTTAAACTGTTGCCCAATGCTGGGTCCTGAGTCAGACCAGCAGACACCGGCTCTTCCACTGTGGGATCAGTTCTCCCTCCACCAGCCTTTGCTTTTCCACCAACCACCACTGCTGGGTTAACCCCCTACAGCTTCCTGACTCCTCAACCGGCTGCCGGTGTTCGAGAACATCTGCTTTGCACAAAACCAACTGACTAGCACCAGTATGCACGTACCCCTCCCAGCTGCTAAAATAAGCTGAATCCCATGTTAGCTTTTCTAATTTAACCCAAATATTATTACCAACATCTTCTTGCTATACTGTTACTCGCATCTGCTTTTGAATACTGGAAGAAACCGAGATGAGGTCTCATTTCTGGACGTGCCCAGAGACCTGCTAACAATGGACATCAGCCATGCTGGTGTCCTGGGAGGCTGTGGGCTTAAGAGAGTGTTCCTGCTCTACATCACTGTTTGATTTCACTTCAGCTCATCACTAACAAACAGTTAAGTGCTTCATGGTTCTTCTTTGGTAAGTTTGTCAAAATCGCTCTTTTGAAATAAGAACTGTGAAGACTTCTGTGTTTCCTACATTATGTTTTCAGATTCAGCATCTTTCTCTCATTGTGGTCTCACAGGATTGCTAAGATTTCTGTGTTTTCTATTAGACTTTAAAAACTGTATATCCCCAACTCTGTAACCATTTTTCTGCTATCTTTAGCTTTCCTCACCCATATTCTACTGCCCACAGCTTTTTGTTTATTTTACTTGTTACCTATTTCCCTCGTTTCCCTTTGTCAGCTTGGTTTTCTATTTTAATTGCTAACTTTATATTGGTAATAAACTGAGACGCCTTTTAGCTTAAGTTGTCACCTTTCTTCATTGTCCAATTGTCTTTCTGGACGTTTAATATGTTTCTTCTGTGGTTTTGGTTGATTTCCTCCTAAATCCTTTCTTATGATCAGTTTTCAATAATTTTTGTAGCTTTAGGAAATACCACGTCCACGTACTTTGGAACTGTGATCTGCATAAGCAGGTTAAATATAAGGTGAAAGTTCCTGAAGCCCTGACTTCAGATTTCCAGATGTGAATTATTTGGTGCTAAAACCATATATCCTTTACTTTCAGTGCCTTCAGTAAAAACTTGTTCTTCTTTCTGAGTGGCCTATCCCAAATTTAGAATTTAGGAGGGTATAAAACTAGCAAAGGAAGCTGTTAATTACTTAATCTTTTTGTCTGACACGAATAGCCTTCTGCTGAATCACAGGGTTTGTTTAATAGAATAAAAGAGAGAGAGGTGATAACTGCAGGTCTCAGCATGAATGACTCTTGCAGTATGTTATTACCAATAGAAAAAAAATAAACAATGCATACCCAGGAGTTTGCTTCTTTTCTGTGGGTTGTCAAAATGAAAAAAATAAATGCTGATGAAAAACTTCTATGTTATACTACTTCTGATGAAGGTACGGCAAGCCTTTCTTTAAAATATAAGGCAAAGTTTGGCTCTTGGTAATCTTTTCTGCTTTCCAGAACAAGTTAATTAGAGAAGATGTTTGTCAAAGATAATAAAACTCATATCTGCTTTACTATTTCAGCTTACATACGCTAATAATTTAACCATGCATGGAGAGAAACAATAAAGCAAATTGGGCTTTAGTTGCTTTCAAAAGGACACCTATGGTTGCTCGTGTGTTTGCTATACTTGTTCTGTCTGAGATGCCAGAGGTACGCACGTTCCTGGTTCCGATAGTGGTAGGAATGAACTGAGTTACAGTCTCGGGATTGTTCCTTTTCAGATTCAGTGAAGTGGGAGCTGTAACGTTCGTATTCCCTGGCCCCTGAAAACATTAGTACAAGAACTGTCTTGGACAGTCCGGGCGGAGAGGAGGAGTATTTTGAATGTTGAGTAACAGGTAGTAATATTTTAAAATGTCAGTATTGTACCTAAGAAATAAATTCAGATTAATTATCTCGAAAGAGAGATACAGAATTTCAAATCTGAATTTAACAATGAAATACAGAAGTAGAAAAACGTGAAGAGAATAATTTTAATTGAAATAATTAAAATTTTTAATTCAAAATCTTATTTGAGAGTCCAGCTATTTTTGACTCATGCAGAGGCACTTTAGCTGATGATATGAAGTAGAGCAATGGTAACATTTGGGATAATTCCTTCCCAGGGGCATTGCAGAGAGTAAAGAGTGGTGGTGGTGGAGTCAGAATCACAAACAGGGTTTATGATCAACTGAGTGAGAGATGAGTTCAGCTCATCTGGCGAAATACTTCGTTTCGCTGAAAACCAACTGAGGTTTTTAATTCTTCTGAAAGAAAAACATCTCTTCAGCTCACGGTTATAATTAGCCGGAGCCAGTTGAGTCGTTCTTCCTCCAAGATCACCACTTCTAAATCGAAGTCACGGGTGCCATATTTAGACATTGCAGTCAACAATCAAGGGGGACGCGTTGCTGGGAACCCCATTTGAGCTATTTGCAGTTCTCAGTTTTATGGAAGCAGGAGTTCACCAAAGTGCAGCTGAGCTGTGCTAATTCTATTTCAATCGAATGAACATAAAACATTTGCCATTGATAGGTAATTCTTATCCAGCATGCTCTTTGTTTCCCTGGGCATTTAAAAAAAATCAAAGATATGGAAAACAAGCACAATCTTATTTGATATCCAGTTTAAAGAACTGCATACATGTATTTATTAATTATTTACACAATCATTTTTAAACAGAGTATCTTTTTTAGAAGGTCAACTTTCTTTTGTTACTTAGTCCATTCAGAAGCTTGCTAAGATTGAGCTCTGTGATGGAAGTGGATGTTGCAGAAGAAGTTACGCTATTACCTCCCATCATCTAGAAAGGATAGTTGAGTTTTAAATGGTCTGCAAGATTATCACTTAATGCAATTAAGTAAGCTTTTTTAGACATATTGGAGTTTTTTTAGTATATCTAGCTTTGCATTATTTTTAAGAATATTTTTCTTTTGTATACATTTCCACGTCTTTGTGTAAAAACTGACTTCACCATATGCCATGACTCTCTAGCTTAAATATAAACTATGCAGTAGAATGTATGTGCTGTGTGTATATTTTGTATTTTTCTTTAAAGACGCAGTGCCAACACCCTTCTGTATTTACAATTCCAGGAATAATCATCTAGTTTGTAAGAACATCTATTTAGTAGTGCATGAGACTTGTCAACTAGCACCTACACAAGTAAGCTGCTGTTTAAAGGGAATGTTTTTTCTGCTTTCTTCTTTAAAGATGTAAGCATAAGAGTTGCAGATAATGCTTAATTGACTATCTGTTCTTAAAATGCCCTTCTGGATTCCCCTTTGAGAGATTTTATGTTTATTCCCTATATGATATATATCAAGTCACTGGACAGGCAAAGGGAGGCGGGGGAGCAAGCTGTGGACAGAACGAAGTAGGTGGAACTGCATGGTTTTGTACTCCAAATACTGAATAACGCAATTCTTGCTGGTCGTTGACTGACATGAGTACAAACACAGGAGCAGTTGGTGGCTGGTGGCATTACCCTCCCAGTTGGTGTTTCAGTTGGAAGCGATGGGTTTTTTGGTTGACTTTTATTGTGGTATATATTTGGTTTGGGACATAACACCAAAAGACACTCTTCCGGGAAAAAGTTGTTTCTTATTCCAGGTTTTTTAAGACATCTCCTATAGAGCAGTTCACTCTAGCTTTGTTTGGTGCTTCTGGGTGGTAGCGCAAGGCTCAGCGGCAGAGAAGGAGCAGGAGGGGACCAGCGGTAGGGTGGTTCAAAACACAGTCAGGACACAAAAGTAGTCATCCAGATATTTTTACAATTTTTTTTTATTTCTCTGTATCTTGCAACAGAAGTTGCAAGAATAAAATGGACACGTGTTTTCAAAAGCATCTAAGTGCCTTATGAACACAAGTGCCATTGAGCTTCAGGAGGACTTGAGCTGTTCAGGACTTGTTTACACAGGAAAGTTACACCTCCTATACCGGTGTAGTTCTACTGATGGATCGCTCCATCTGGAATAATTGGCTTTTTTGGGTTAGTTTAACTTCTGCAAAATACTGTAAACTAAACCGCTGGCTCCTTAACTGTAGTCTATAGAATTACATTAAACAGTAAAATTTATGAATGAGTCAGTTCTGCATGGTTATGCAAGGTGACTCAAAGAAATTCCACTACTGGATAGCAGTTTTTGGTCCTAACTTTAATAACCACTAAACTAAATAAAATAAAGACGTCCTTATTCCAAATTAAGGTCATTTGGGGAGTTACAACTGTGTATGTTTTAACTTCATGCCTTCGTTTTTATTAATGTAGCCCCCAACTTGCTAAGGAAATCCAATCAGAATTACTCTGCACCATTTACAGTGCAGAACTACACCTAAATCCTTTATGAAAACACAAGAATAACACTAATATCTAGATGATGTAGAATATTTTAGATCTTAAAGTGATTTTTGAAAGATAAGCACGCTTACTCCATCTCTTAATTGTTAAATTGCATTACTGACTACATGATTCAAAGGTTTTTAAGAAATGGCAACAAAAAAATTGATGCCATTATTGTGCATACAACTGACCATTTATGGGGCTTGAGGTTTTTTTTAACATTCAGAAACCAGATTTTCATGCTTATGGCAGCTCAGAGTTACAGGGTGATCCTTAGCAAAAATTTGAATATTGTTCATTTTTCCCTAACAACAAAGTCTTTTAGACTGTGGAATAATCTTCCTGAAAAGACCTAAAAAACAGCAAGTCTCATCACTGAGATAAATTAAATGTCTTCCTCCATATCACTCTCAGTTGTAACGAGTGGCGATTTGGGTGTTTATATAATGATCCGTAGGCTTCCTCCTGTGTACTTTGGCTGAAACCTGGGGTCTTCTCCAGGACCTTCTCCATTCTACACAGCACTGCCAGTTGCCCGTGTAGGTGTCTCTTGTAAGCAAGGTGATTCGCCCTAACCAGGTTGCGCAGATACTTAAATACCCTGAGGCTTCCAAGTTTTCCCCTTCCCCTTATGTGCCACAGTTTTTCTCCAGGGCAGCTACATTTGGACTCCTCTTCTCTGCAGCTCTCACTTCTAATTCAGTTCTCTGTGGGGTTGAAATCCCAGTTGTGATCTCTATTTTCCTGCTCTTCATTTTCTACAATGATGGAGTACCTCTGGTTGCAAGTGAAGAGGAGGTAGCGTTTCCACGATTACCAGACCTAGACCGCTGCTGGTGTGTGTTTTTCTGCATAGATGGTTTTGGCAGAGTTCAGACGATTGAAAATGAAGACCTTACATTTCTGTGGCTGCAGCGTAGTCTTGGATATAGCACCACATTCTTATTATTAGCACTCTAAAAGCTTTGAGAGACCACAGGCAAGATCGGTGTTTCACTATATAGACACCTGAACTTGTTTAACCTACAATTTTCATTTATTGAAGTGTGTGCCAAAACTCACTGGGTTGAGAGGAGCTAAAATTGCACTCCCTATCTTGCGGAGTTTTAGTTTAAATAGCCACAACAGATGAGTCATGGGAGAGGTGAATTACCGTCCTCATTCTACAGAAGTATTAAGCAATCGTCCACAGGTCAGGAGGCAGCTGGTGGCATGCCCAGAGGTTGGACCAAGCCCAGTGTCTTCACCATGGGGACGTTGGTTTTTTGTAACATTTACATGCTAAAAATGGAGACTAACAAAAATCCAAACCCCCTTCATAACACTTAATAGGACACATGCAGAGGCTTCATGTATTTAGGTATTAGGTTTTGGATGCTAAAAGCTTTCTGAGTTGTTTTTTAGTAACTGACAATGATACTGCTTAGAAAATTTAGCAGCTAAGTCCTGTTCTATACAAAAAAAATCTAATATTCTGATTCCCAACGGAATGTCTTAAACTGCACCCTTATATTTGTTATGGATGCATTAGTTACAGGATCTTATTTTTTTTAAGAAGTTTTAGCTGTTTGTCGGTCACTATTGTGTTTGGAGAACAGGAAGAGGGCAGTACAAGAGAGTTACAGCAGAAACAAGGTAGAGGTGCGGAGTAGCTACAGGCTTGTTAGCTCCCTGCCATATATACGTACGGCGGTTCTGAGGTACGGAAATTGCTCCTGCCGGGACTGGAAGACTGTGTTACCACAACCGCTGCTTCATGCTTCTCTTGTCCTCTCCTCCTGCCCTTTCCTGGGTGAGAGGTGTTCGTCTCCAGCCTTCGCCTTTCTCAGCCTTGCCAGATCTTCAGTCTTTTGTTCACTTAATCTTAATGCCCTGTGTTGGTCTCTTGGTCTCTACAGAGAGGCCTTATTTCCATGGGAGTGGAGGAATACGGCTTCCTAACTGGAGAACTGTTAACCTTTGCCCTCCTCCATCCTTACCTGGGTATCATCTTCTGTTTGGGCCATGTACTACCTGCAGGTGAACAAGTCAGCCTGGGAGTTCCCTACCCCTTCCCTGGTCTTCACCGTGTCTCTCTCATGCTCATCCATCAGTGGCTGCCTGTTGAAGATGAAGACCACGGAGCATTGTTATGGGCTTGCTACTTTGTGTTTTGGTATGGTTGGTTGTTTGACTGTGATCTGCAGATGGGCACATCTGTGGAATCATATATTGAGAAATGAGAACATGCGTATTCTGAATGTGCTCATAACCTGAGCAGAATTCAATTGCAGGTGACAACCAGCACCTTCTCCACCTTCTGTCTGTCCTGTACAAAAGCTATATGGATAATACAGCCTCACAGTCAACACCTATGAAGTGTTAGGTATCAGAAATGCAGAAGTAGATTTTAGATTAATAAGATGTGATATCCAGAAAAGTCAAAATGGCAAGAGAATCCTTTAAACAGGTTAAAGAGGCAGCACAGAATGAAACGCAAGGCAGGGTAAATACTGCTGTGCTTTATGTGGGAGATACGGAACTGATACAATCCGGTTACGTTAAGAAATAATTTTGGCTGTTGTTTTTATAATTGTGTTTTTGATGTCAGTTCAAGAGGACGTTGAGTGTTACTGTGAGAGCTGCGGGGGATTAGAAACCCTCAAATCAAACCGCTCTTCTCTGGATGCCTAACTTTGCCTGGGTTTGTAAGGAGAAATAATACTTTTTATGGGATCAGCTGGTAGAGCTGAAAAAAATCGGCATGCTATTGAGATCAGAGTTTGGCAATCAGTTTTGAAAATTGTATTTTTAAATCCAGTAGAGTGTTGTCACGGTTCTAATACTCTCGTTACTTAAGCTTTACCACCTGAAGGCTGAGCACAAGAGCTGCTTAACACAGTCCTCTGAGTCTCCACACCTTTGATTTTACACTAAAACATTTGGATATTGCAACCAAAATACGAAGCATCACATTTCTTGCTGGTATTATTACTTACAGGAGCGATATGATTAAAAATATGTATATGCAAAAATGGTCAAATACGTTGTAGGCAAGTCCAGCCATGTAACAGAGTGTTTTGATAGAAGTAACTTTATACCTTGGGCATAGAGGAGTTATAAATATCTGTAAGTTCAGATGCTGATAGGAATAATTTGGCCGCTTTTGATGATTCACAAAATCAGAATGGCAGAAAGGGAATAACTGGGAGGGGTCAGCGAGGCTTCTGGTTTGCCGCTTTGTCCAGGTATCAATTTTAATTCCTTCTTTATATTTAGCACTATCAAAAATCTGTGTTTCATTTCCCTGTCTTAACTGGCAGTTATCCCTTTGCTCTGAAGCAATGCTTTTTATTTGTAATTTGTTACCATAAATGTATGTCGACATTTTGAATTTGAACCTACTTTGTACACTGATGCTCAACATTCACTCGGGCTAGTTTTGTGGTCAGGACAGAGTGGCTTAAAACAGAAGTTATAAACATGTTCAGGCATTGTTTGGACTGTGGTTCCAGAATGATCATCCTATGCACACCTTAAGCACTTTCAGTGACTTGGTGGTTTTATCACAGAATCATAGAATAGTTTGGGTTGGAAGGGATCTTTAAAGGTCATCTAGTCCAACCCCCCTCCAATAAGCAGGGCCATCTTCAAGTAGATCAGGTTGCTCAGAGCCCTGTCCAGCTTGACCTTGAATGTTTCCAGGCACAAGGCATCTACTACCTCTCTGGGCAAGCACTAGACATACCCCTTTCAAAGCTGTGGGTCGTAGCAGAGAATCTAGCTGATGTCTGCCCGCAGATCCCCACAATGTTTCAATCCACGGCATGCCACCCAGCCTTCGGAGGAGGTGGCACAGCAAGCACTGGCTCAGTTCCTGCAGTGGCAGCAGCGTCGCACGGCTGACGGGCCAGTACCTCAGCCTGGGGTCCTGCTGCCAGTGGAGGTGCTATGGGATATGCAGGCTGCTCCGTGGCATGTGTCCTGTGGCAACTACCAAGAGCATGAGCCAAGGAAGATGATGCGTGTCCCCCACCCTCTGACCCATCTCCACTGCACGTGCAGAGGTCCTTTGCTCCCTCTAGGTGTTTTGTCCTGGGCTGCTCTGGTTCTCATTTCAAATTACACCTGCTTTCAGAGCTGCTCTTTGGTCTCCGAATGTGCAGGACTGATGTGAGATATATATATATACTCTTTCAGTATATGATGGCAGTTACATGTGTTTCATCACATTACCATGCATTGATTCCTGCTGTCATCCCAGGTCTTCCCAGCAGCTGACCGCATTAACCTTTTAGAAGAATGGGTTGTCTCTGAACATGCAGGAAAAACCAGTTGCGTTGGACAGCTAAGTATTGCTGTGGCTCTTGTGTTCTCAGAAGAATTCTCTCAAATCCCTCCAGTAGCTAGTTTTAGGGAATCCCCGACAATAAACCACCAGGAAACCAACTAACCCCCTTGGCTCGGTCCCGTCAGAAGCAGCCCTTGGTTCTGCCAGTCCACCATTGGACTGTATTTTGTATTCACCTTGAGGATTTTATTTGTCATTGATCACCATTCCCAGTGATGTCTCCAATGTAGTCAGCTGCTTTGCTGCAGAAAATTAGTAATACGTGAATCCTAATTATTGTAGGTGCTCCCCTGGAAGCAGCAGCTGCAGGGCTCTGCCCCATGGCCTGAGTGTGTGTGATATGGACTCTCCAGCCCCTACAAAGATCAAGTTTAAAATGCCTGCCCATAAAAACTGATTCAGAGATGGCCAAATCATCTGAAGGAGTGGCTCAGCTCATTTTCTATAAAATTTGATCTGTCACATGCAAATGTACATCTTGGGGTTGCTGTGCTGCCCTCCCAGCCCACCCCTCGGCAGGGACGCCAGCTCCTGGGGAGCTGCACCAGTTACTCTGATTTTGTAGTGGAAGTCAGCTTGAGCGGGAGGAGGGTGAGTCGGAGGAACAGGAAGGAACAGAGGTGGAGACAAACACCATTTTTTTCCACCCACATCTATCTTTGAGTTTTGTCTTCCTCCACAACTGCTTTAAAAGCTAGTGAGAACCCAGAAACCGCTCCGCATGGTGACACCCTTTCACATTGCTCTTGTGAGGATGGGCCCATGTTGCAGCAGGTCCTTTTTTGTTTCCATCTTGTAATCCCTGTTAATCCACCATGTTGGGTGTTTGTTTTAAGCTCTGTTCAACATTTGATGTAAATGAGAAGCAGTGCTACTGGAAAATGTTTGGGAAAGGATTTCATCCCACAAGGCCTGCCACTGGCCACAGGCTGACCTTCTCCAAGATGTTTCACGCGTTTCCTATTTTCTGACCATTTGCCGCGGGGGGAAAAAAAAAATTTTTATTTTTCTAATCCAGATTTTATTTTTGAAAACAGTTCAAATAATAAATAACAACCTATTAACCCAGCATGCTTTAATGCTCCGAATCTTAATATAAGGACTACAGAGAGCACAAACATAACATTAAAAAAAGCGTGCACAGTTATTTCTCCTGCCCAGCGCCTCTCCCCCATAGTGCACGCAAGCTGTCTCTTTAATAATGCAAAGGAGCAGTAAATTTCAAGCTGAGGATGGGCAATAACAAGGAGAGTTATTTCCACAATGCCCCAGTGTCAGCCCCTGGCTTAGGAGCACACCTTATTAGTTCTAACAGGCTGGTTAGCATCGGGTCACCTCTGCGGCTCCGCTCCCCAGCAGGGTCACCCGTCTCCAGGCTATATTTGGGGAGAGGGGGAAGGGAGACGATTTTTAGAGATTCTCTTATCGCCCGGCATTTTTAGCACTGTTTATTTTTATTTACACCAACACCCCCCCCTCCCTCTTTTATGCCTTGCCTTTCTCTTGCCCTCTCTCCCACCCAGTGTATCTTTGCAACCTGCATAAATCCCGCGTGGTGGGTAAACCCCTCCCCTGCGAGAGCGAATTAAACCATGTTGCTGGGGGGGTTCATCTGTATTTCTTTTCAGAAGAGAAATAATTCAAATTAATCAGGCTGTGTTTGTGTATGGACAAATAACAAAGTGCATTAGAAATTTTTAATGAAAGCGAGCCCAACATGGTCGCACTCCCAATTAAGCATGACTGTAGCATGACTGTCCGAAACAAAACGCCTGTGTGTGAGTGTGTGTGTTGTGTGGTGTGCGTATGAGATGGGCAACGCTAACACCCTACTGCTGTTTTTAGGGGCCACAGGAATTGTATTTAGGATCGTTCCTTTAAAGCAAGCCAACCCAAGTACCTTTTAAAAGGAACGTTCATTTTTTTTCTTAACTGAAACGTATGAAAAGCTGCACATTATGGAAATGTATATGTGGGGTTTTTATATGTTCCTGTCTCCATCAGCCCCCTCCCCCACCCGCCAGTTCCCATCCAAAAATGAATGCAAAGAAATACTATTAGGCTGTCTGGTTATGTATTTTTTATGAGGCCATACAAGACACTGGCTGACCTCGTGCAGCTCATGTTATAACCACATTGAAGATGCTTTTCATTTGGGTTCTGCTTTTCAGCCTGGATGACCTCTATTAAATAAAAAAAAAAGAAAAAAATGGCCTAATATGTGACCCCTGGGACTAGTCGCTTCAAGGATTACATTTAATTCATATGATAATATTGAAATATAATGTTTCTGTGTCTAATGTTTTGGATGTTTTTTCTTTCTTCTTTATTTCAGGGACCCTTTGAATCTTGTCAAAGATTTTTTTTCTTTTTTTTTAAAATATCTGTTTTGGGGGGAGGACAAGTAACTCATGCTCGGTGGTCAGATTCTTAAAAATCACCTTTCTCCCTTTGGAAAGCAGGCGTGAATACAAAAGAGGGCTCTTCCCGCTGTCTTTGAAGGAGAAGAGGGGAGAAACAAAGGCAGAGAAATTATTTTTTATAAGAAAGCGTGTCTGCCAAGAGCTCGTCAAAATAAAGAACCACTCTTTGTTTTGGCGTTTGCTTAACCAGTTGATAAGGAGTGACCTGCTTTCCCCCACTCCCCACGCAACCTGGCTGGGGGGGGCACAGGCAGACCCCCCTTTACCTCCTTCCTCGCCTCCAGCTCCCATTGTCTGCCTCGCCACTGCCGCAGCCCCTCCACGACCAAATACACACGTATTTACTGTACAAACCCACCCGCAAACGCCGCTTCTGCGCCTGCTTGTGTCGCCCCGGCATCAGAGCAGCGCAGCCCGGGATATGATCGAGCATCCCAGCATTTCTGACAGACAACACATATTTCAGGGGTTTATAACTTCCCCATAAAAACGTATGCCGGGATGAAACACGACTTGCGGACGGTTCAGCTTAGGAGCAAATTTGCTTTTGCCAATTGCAAAAATAAATTTGACCCCTCCTAAATATTCTGCATGCAAAAAAAAATGTTTAATAAAATACATTTTTTTTCCCCCCCGTCCTCTCACTAAAATCATGTTGTGAGGTGTACGGTGGAATCCAGCAATCAGTCAGCGATCTGATCGGAGACCTTGCACTGGGAAGCAATGAAGCCCTTAATCATTCTCGGTAATGACATGTTTGTAAAAAAGTGCCACATGTGTGCACCACATATTTCCAGCAAACATTTAATGCGAGGTTGTTAAGAAGTGGAGGCGATGCGCACAGCGCCGGTGTGGTTAGGGCTGGGGGTTTTCCTCCTCCTCGGAGCCCACGCAGGCTGTCGTTCACAAAAGCCGTGTCTTTTTAGAACAATGGGCCTGCGCTCCTGGATCCCCGGTCCCAGAACACGGGGACGCCACTTTTGTGACATTTGCAAGGGGACACATAATTCTGATTTCCCCCCCCACCCCCCCCTTTTTCTTACTGTGACTGGAGCTATGAAATAGTAAAATTAAATCTGTGCAAAAATACACCTCTAAGCCCACTACGGTTGCGAAGCGACAGCCCAAGTGGGTTAGCGTGTGGTTCAGGCTGCACGTGGAGGCTCCAGCGTTGTGGGGGCGATTGGGAAGAGAGCGGTGCCCCGGGGAACCCTCCCTGGAACTGCGGGGCAGGGAATGGCCGGAGTTGGCACCTTGACTCCGGATGCCGTTGCTTTCATTTGCGTCACAGACTGAACCTTGACAGTTTTTGGCAAAAATCTAATTAGCGCGATGTACGCTGCCCGGCATGCGTGCGCGCCTGCCTTCCATGTAAATGCGCGCCAGCGTTTTGTGTAGGATATTAAAAAAAATAATAAATATATACAGGCTTTTGGTTCCCTTTTGTAAGGCATGAAGCTGTGACCCTCCCCTCCTCTCCTCCCTCCCCCTGTAGCCCCAGACTTCACCATGCCCTGACTGCGAGCTTAACATGGAGTTGTCTTTTTTTATTTTTTTTATAAACCCAGTCACAACACGGCGGAGAGGAGG
>VYZM01011932.1:217579-233594 GCA_013398915.1 Dromas ardeola | reverse complement strand
GTGTGTGTGTCGGGGGGGGAGGCTTCTGATTTTTCCCCGCCCGGCTGATTGATGTCAGAGGCGAAGGGAGCGCAGCCCTGCGCCGCGGCCGCGGTGATGGTGATTGCGATGATTACACTTATCATTAGTGCGAAATGTAAATTGGCGGAGCGGTCAGCGCCGCCCGTCGCGGGTGCGCGTGGGGACCGGGCTGNGCGCTGCGAGAACTTCTCATGCTTAGAACAACAACAACAAAAAAGCAGCACGCAGCATTCAGAAAATTACTAATTTATGAAATACAGGGGGTCGAGTTACAGAGATTTTAACAGAGTCCCATTTTTATTGCGCGTATACAACGTGATGGGCGAAAAGATGGGAAAGACGTTTTTGTTATTAAAGGAAAATCTTTTATCGGAGGGATGTTTTAGAAATTTACAGTCAATGAAATTTAATTTTATCCTTTGCCTTTTGCTTTATCCGCATTTTAATAAAACAGCCGTAAAGAATAAAAGTACCACAGTGATTGCTGAACAAAGCAGATCTCGGGCGGCTGGTTGTGGGTCTGAATAGGATTTAAAAATTGTGCCTGCGCTCTCTGATCCTCGCTCCTGCTTTAGGCAGCACCCTCGGCGTGCGCACAAAGGGGCTGGCCGGGGGAGACGTCGCAGATGACATTACATACAAATTAATGGCAAGATTAATATTTCATATGCAGTAGACACAAACTTTCTGATAATTTCTCCCCCCTCTATGTTTGCTTATCTGGTAATTCGGGTATACCTGGTAAAGTCTTAGGTTTATAAGCAGTTATTCTAGAGAGAACAATTGCCAGAGAAGTTTAGTGCTGCTGGTGACGCCTCCCAGCACCCCAGTGTGGAAGTGACCACTTGCAAATCTGCAGAACATTACTAACATTAATTCATTGGGAAAAAAATAATTGCAAAGCAACTCTATTAGTTTTTCTTAGGTATTACCACGGACTTTAAAAGGCTACACTAACAGGATAACTGTATTCACTAGATTAATAAATAAATAGAAAATCCCTAATTCTTGCAAGGGGTGGGGCAGGAGGAAGCAGATGAAAGTGACTCGCGGTTAACTGAATAAAAATCCTATGCTGAAATTGCCTGATTGATCATACTGTAGTGCACTAAGAGACAACAAGGCAACTGAAAGGAGAGGAGGGAAGAGGCAAGAGCATCAAGAGAAGTGCAGTGTAACCCTATTACGGCCGCACGCAGGATAAGCCCTGTGCACCCCCGCTTTCCGAAACAGTGCCCGCTGTCACCACCTTCCTTGTTCCCCCTGCCACCCAGACACCACGCTTGCCTCTGGTTCTCGGAAATCCCAACTGGTAAATGTTGGGTTTTCATCGCATGATTTGTGTTTCCGAGCTTTCCCCGTCCCTCGGTGCCCGCCTGCCCTGCAGAAAGGGGTGTCGCAGGAGCATCTCCTGCAGCCAGCGTGGGCCCCGCTCAAGGACGCCGCACCCAGAGCCACTCTTGACTGTTCACGTGAAGGGAAAGCACTACCACCATTGTACCCCTTAGGACCAAATGACATGATGGCGTCATCTCGGCCACTGTTTCGAAGGTGTTTTGGGTGCGTCGGTCCCCGGCCATCGCCTGTGAGCACCTGCGCCAGGCGCTGCCGGTGCACCTGCCGCATGGTGCCGGTTGGCTTTCCCGCGCCTCTCTCCTCTCTGCCGATAAAGAAGAAAGGCAGGGATGAGGATTGTTGCTATTGATCTGCCCAAGGGGATCATTAGGCATCAGTATCAATCTACAAATCAGTGGGCCTGTGTTACTTGCTTGGGCAGTCATTGCCAATTTGTTCCTATTAGATGGCCGAGCCCGGAGGTGTTTGATGAGCAGATTGGGTCTTTATCTCGGCGCTGGAGAGCAGGCAGGCTCGCGGGGAGATGCTGGAGCTTTACAGGATTTCTGGTGTTTGTTTGTTTTCTTCTGCTGAAATCCGGCTGCCTTTTTACTGTTCTGTAAAGAATTTTGTATGGGCTGAATATGTTTCTGCTTTATATGCGGCTTTTCATATCATCATATTAAACATATTGAGAGTTAAGGAGAAACTATTTTAAAATAATCCCCTCTCTTTTATTTGGTATGTTTACCAGCAGCACTCCCTATAAAAATACATATTCATGCCAGATTCTTTTGTTATCCTTTCCAGGTCAGACCGAACATTAGGAACGCAAACAATTTTTCTTTTGCTATCCCAGTGCCCGTTCCTAGGGATTTATGTAGTTGCTGTTGGTGAGGTGACCGTTCTCGCAATATTTCCCTCTGTGATTTAATTGAACAAGGCAAAAATTAAGGCTTGCAGACAATATTTTATTTGAAAGCGTTATTTACATTTTTGTTCTGAAATAGTAGTCCCGGCTTTTTGCAGACAGCCGTTGGATCGCAGTCCTGTTCCGAGGGTGGCTGTACTGCACGTTTGAGAGCAGCCTCTCTCATCTGCATATTTTCTTATTTTGTATTTTTTAATACTATGCAAAATGAATGAACAACAAAATTATAGCATAATAGGAGAATGTAAATTAACGGCAAAAGACGGATTAAAACAGTTGGTATGAATGATCTGATCTGACATCAATGCCTTGTTATTTAATGCAAACCTTGATTTTCAACTGTTTCGTCTCACTCCTGACATGAGCATCGTGCAGTTTAAACATCTGTCCAGCCGTTAAAGACCTTATTGATGCTTGGTTATTGGATTTCTAATTTTCAGGTTTTGTCAGGGGGTTTAACAGACTACATGAGTGTTTATAATTTCTAATGAGTTTAATCTGTAATTTGTGCCTATTACCTGTGACTGTCAAATCACTTTCCCAGTACTTGGTCTGTAAAAATTCAAAATAAAAGAAATGTGGGTTTCTAAATAACCTAAAATATTTGTCATATCTTTTATATACAAATATCCATGCAGTAAACAGAACTATACATTCTTATTCTGTTTGAAGATCAAGACTGATTCTAATCCTGCATATCTGCTGCAATCACAACATATTACCTAAACCCAAGTTTCTTTGAGGACTTTTTGGATATATGTCATTATTTCAATGGAGATAAAATAGTGTATGTTTTGGGATACTGCAGGGCTGATTATTGCTGCCTGATTAGTATTTGATCAAATTCTACCTTTTTTTTTTGTGTCCCTGAGACAATTCAGCTCCTCCACATCCAGAGGCGAATTCGCCTCATTCTGTCTGACAAGTGTTTTGTTGTGGAGCAGTCGATCATATCTGTGTAAACATACATCTGCTGGCGGATGGGGTTGGAAGCAGAACACTTTTAATTTATCATAAACTTCATATAACTCATTAGCTTTCATCTTTACATTGCATGTATAGAAATGAATTTGGAGTGTGCTCAGAGAGGCTTTTTTTTCTGAGGAGTTTGCTGTACAAATATTTATGGACCTTTTCCTTTGTAGTACAGATTCCAGTGGAAATAGCTATCATGCGATTAACAGCAGATTGCAACTTAAGGAAGAGGTTGCCAAAAGCTATTGTTTATTTAGTCGCGTGGCATTTTGTATTGAAATTTGTTTTGCTACTATTTGTAAAAATACATGACTCTCTTGGGAGGAGAAATCAGGATTTTTTCCTATGCTCTGGGAAAAAAAAAAAGGGGAAAAAAGCCTCCTGGAAAATTAAATATAAGTATGTTTGTACATATGAACATAACTTTATAAGCACGGCATATTCTGACTGTTTCCAGTGAAGGAGGCTTGTTGTTGCCCATTCAGAAAAGACACATATGGAGATTTTATTGTGTTTTTTGTTTTAAAGATAATAATTTGTCTCCGAGTTCCAGTTGTTTATGTTTCTGTCTATATCTCTTTCCTCTCCCCTGTTTTATTTAGTAAGGTTTCATCTGTGAAATTTCTCCATGAAACAATTGATACATTCTCAGCACGCTGCGGCGAGGGAAAAAAAGCCCTTAGATTAATGGTCAGTGTCTCATACACACAAATTTGTGTTACGATACTACCGAGAAGCTGCGAATTACTGACAAGATCTAGAATAATTCCTAATGCTGTCGAAGGCTTCATTTTCTCCTCCGCATGATGGATGAGGCATAAGAAGTGCTTTCTGAGATCGTTAATGTGCATCATTCTGTTAAGTGTTATTAAAGTCCGTCTGTCTTAGGCAGCAGAAACAATATCTTATCCCTTATTTTGCCTCTCTCCTTGCTAAACTGTAACTGCAGCCCCTGTCTTTTACTAATGTGGCCTTTTGTTGGTGCTCTTCTTTTAATGGCTAGTTTATACCACGGCATTTAGGTGGGTTTTAGGATTGTATTTTCTCTTTTAGTCAAAATATTGGCTTGTGGCATGGGAAGGAACACCTAATTTCAAGATTACACTATCTGTAACCTGTAGATAATAACAAAGCCGCGGCGGATCCGTACCAAGCGTTATATTTAAGCTTAGAAAATAGGATTGAACTTTTCTTGGGAGGCTGTGCCTGCGAGAAGGAGCCGGTCTGGCAGCGCAGCCCTCCCTGCTCCGGCAGAGCCGAGGAGGCTGCCCTCAGCCCCGGGGAGCCCTGCGCCTTCTCCTCCGGATCCAGCTCCGGGCAGCGATGCTGGGGAGTGTGAAATAGCACCCGGGAGCACACGCGTCCACTTGCCTTCCGCCGCATTAATTGTTTAAATATCTGGGAATTGCTGTCTTGAGTCGAGAGTAAGCGTGATTTCTTGCTGGGAGGGAAGTTAGCGCAGAGACAGCGTTGCAGGCGACCCAAACTTGGTCTGTTTGGGCAGAAAAAGCCGCCCCGTGCCCTGGTCCCTTGGGCATCGCCCCGTTCCCCGGAGCACTGCCTGCCCTCGCGAGGGGGTAGGCCAGGTACAGATCGCAGATGGATCATATTAAATCAAAAGTACTTTTAACCAAACAGAAGAATTCACTTTAAAGGTTTTTAACCTTTCTTAAGAGCCAATTTTTCCTTAAGCCCTGTGATAATAAAATACAATATAATTTATAGAGCGCTTTCCATGGGTATGCATTCCTCTCTCTTTTTCTTTTTTTTTCGTACAGTCAGATAAAACATATCCAACAACTGGGATGATAATCAAGAAAAAACAAAAAGCAACTGATCATAAAGCCATTTAGAAATGTAACATTCCTTTTAAAAGAGATTCAGACATACTTGGAAAGCCTCACTTATATACTTTTAATAGAATTATAGAAGTGTGATGCACAGCTGGTAAAAGCTCAGTCATCCACAGCACAGCTAGTTTTTGAGTATTTAATTTTATATTTGAATAATTCTCCAGATCAGGCTATAATCATGAATGTCATATAAAAAGATTTTTTTCATAAATTACATTATTTCACAGATGTGCAAATACTTCTGTGAAAAAAATTACATTGATCAGTTTTTAATACCCCCCTGTCTCACCCTTCAGTCAAAAGAAAAAATAGCTTTTTTCCCATCTTTGTCTTCAGAAAGGTGCTAGATTGTAAACATCTGAAGGAAATGAAAGGGGGTTGGCCAGTCCACCCCAAATTCTTTCCAGATTTTCATTCCTTTCACCAGCAGCCTTCTGTTCTTAGAGGAGAGGGAGGAACAGCAGAAGAAAGAGAGAGAAGATGTCTCTGTTTCTTATTAAAATTTAAAGTGAAAAGCGGGTGCTGTATTTTGCTAATTTTCAATCTGCTAATTCGGAAGGCGTTGGGCCGGGAGAAGCGGTGCCGTGGGGAAGCGGGTTCGGCAGCGATGGGCGCTTTTGCATGATAACCCCTCGCAGGCGATTCGGGTCCAGCTCGGAGGGGAAGGGAGCGAGGCGCAGCCCCCCCCCGCCCCCGGCCTGACTGCGCTTTCCTTTCGGAAGGAGCACTTGCACTAATAGCGCTTTTTTAAAAATCAGAAATTTATAAAATTGTGTTTGTTTTTCTAATTGAAAAAGTGAGTCTTTTATCAAGACTGAACTTTGCAACAGGCTGGTGCTCGCGTTGCACCTCATTGCCCTGGCACCCGTCTGGGATGCCCCAAAGCCAAGAGCTGGGAAACAGGTGCCTGGCACTGGAACTGCCAGTTCGTTCAAACTCCTCAGCGCTTTGCTTTTTATCTGGTCCAAATGTTTAATTGAAGCATAGGTAATTAGGCAAAGAGTATTATTACCTATATTGTATATTGTTGTGAATGGAAAAGTTTGCCCTAATGTTTAATTCAGGGCTGACAATTAAGATAAATGCCTATTTCCAAGCTCTCTCATCCCATACGCTATTAAGTTACACTTTCAAGGGAAAGGAAGGCTAAAAATAACTTTATAAAAAGTAAAACAAGGAGTTACACCCTGACTGTTTGGTCTTAAATCATAGTTGCCTGCTTGTTTTTCAGGAAATTTAAGTACCAGATGCACTTGGAGAAAGCAATCTAAACATCAGAGTTTATTTTCAATATGCAAGTGGTATAAAAATATGCAAACCCTGATCACAGTGCTATGGAAACTACTCCACAAAAATGTGGAACGAAAGCTGTTACTGTAAGTGTGGTTCATGTATTGTAACAGCTGTGACAGCCCGGTGCAGCTCAACACTTGTTCAATTATAAGAAAATATTCGAAAGGAAACTTGATTTAAATAAGATTTGTAATAATCTTTCACATTTACAAAATAAACCAGTGACAAACACTGTCCTCCCGCACGGTGCGCCCAGATTCGGCGTTCGCCTTGGCTCGGGCGACGGACGCGTTTCTCCCCCCTCTCGCCAGATCCAAAAGCATTTTTCAGGGCTTGTGTTACAGTTATTTGCAGATTATTTTAGGTCTGTGTTCTTTTATATCCACTTAGCAACTTGCAAGGAATATTTCAGGAGCAGACCATACTTGACATGCATCCTTTTTGGGGAGCAGGAGGAATGGGTGTGGTGGATTTAAAAGCGATTATGTATTTATGACAGATGGTTTTCAGTTTATGCAAGAAAGCCCATATAGACACTAGCGCAGAGACAACTGTTCTGGGAATTTGGACGTGTATCATTAGGCTCTTTCTGTTAATCAAATGCAAGAAATAGAGTAAATTTATTTTTATACGTGACCTGTGGAACAAATATGGCCGATGGATATTAAACATAATAGGTCTTAAAAGGAACAATTATATTTTCCGTTTAACTTTTCTGATTTGTTACAAGTTGTATCGATTTTCAAGGTTTTAAGAATACTAACGATTAAAATCATCCTACTGCATAAATTTTAGTTATTTACTATAGTTTGTAAGTATCGTTCAATGACCTTTTTCTGGCTTCATAAAATCAGTGACTTAATATAATTTAGGATCTGAGAGTGTAAGTTCCTCGATTCATTTATCATTTTATGCTGAAATTTGTTTAGTCTAGATAGAAGTCCTACTCTACTTTTCCTACTAGCCATGTATGCTTTGTGCATTGGAAACTAGAAGACCTTTGTGTCTTTTCTCTTTCTTTTAAGCTTGACCAAAAATAGTCATTATAGACTTCTTCATAAAACCCCAGACTTTATAAATAAAGGCCGTTGACTGACTCTGATGGGAGTTCCATGCACGGAATGAAAACAGTGTACGGCCCATATCGCTAATTTTTTAGAATTGCAAAGTGTGTTAATATATAATACATGTTGAATTAGTGGTAAGTTTTGACTGTATCCCGGGCAACTCCTTTATTAATGTAATTAAATATATAGTTTTAATAGCTTCAGGGGGAATTAAGTTCTGAATTGTTATATAAAGAATGTTTATAAATATAGAGAGATAGATTATATATATAGCTGCAAGCAGAAGGCTATACAATAATTTATTTTGAAAATTCTTCTGTAGTCAGTATGAGTGATTTCAAATGGGATCCGAGAATCTCCAAGCTGAAGCTCCATCTTCTAAGGAATTTCAGTTACCTGGAATAAAATGTTGCCTTAGAAATTATTGACGTAATAGTCCCTTTGGGAACCCCATAGCAGTCAAAGCGAAATCCAACAATAAATCCAGGGGCCACCTGGATAACTACCATTAAAGGCTTTTTTCAGTGGAAAAAAGTCTTTAAAAGCTTAATTCTTCCTAAATGTAAAATTCAGTGATCGCGTTTCTATATAACTTTCATAGTTAGGTGTTTTACTTTACTTTGTTTAACCAACTTTTCAAAGCATCTTTGACGGTGAAAATAATACCGTATTTTTCCTTGATGCCGCCTCTAATTTACCGCTACTTAACGAACCCCTTCGGAACCGAGTCGATGCAGGATTTGAGCACAGCCAACCTCGGCAGCACTAATAACTCAAGTTAGTTTGCAATGATTATTGGAACCAAACGGCACGAGAACAGATAAAGAACTGTGCTTTGCATTTTTCAAATCGTTATAAATCAGACCTTGCTTGTGTGTTAATCCCAGACGGTGACCTTGGCACAGAGACCCCCTCCCCGTTGGTGTCCCTTCCCAGGAGGGGCTTCTACGTCTTGGCCTCTGCCGAAACCGGTGGCAAATCGGTCACAGCGGCTGTGCCTGAGCCTTGCTCTTCATGCACAAATCCCATTGAAGGCAACTGAATTTTGAGCAGAAATGGAAGTAGAATGTGCTTGAAAAAAAGAAAAAGGGCAAAACTGCCAGACTGAGCAGCTGGGAGACTTCGGCACCGGGGGGGCTGGTAAAAGGTTTGACCCCTTAGAACCGTTATTTTGCCTGCTTGCTGCTGTAAATCAGGATTAATTTCATTGAACTCAGATGTATTGAAATGGGATAAACAAGATAAGAACTGGACCCCAAAGTGTGGCGTTTCTGGCGAGATTGTTTAAAGAGACCTGTAGATAACAGGGAAGGAACCTGATGGATCTCGATGGAAGGTCCTTGCCGTCCGCCCACTCAGCTCTGGTGAGGACGGGCATCGAGTGCCACCGGGCTCCTGCGAACTTCTGGGTTTCTGTGTTTGGAATGCTAGTGCAGAATTACAAAACAGAGGGTTATGAAAAAGCAATGGGAAGCCCTGCTTTAACCCTACGACCATTGACCTGATCATTAGGCATTATTTACATACGCTTTTTTCCATTAAAAAAACAAAAGACCTTCTGTGACCATCACGGTCCCTAATGTATACAAGTGGACCGGCAAAACAGCTCAGCTTTGAAAGGCTGATGTGGAGGTATCAGCGAATTGCCATGTCTGTGTGACAAACTGAACAGTTTCCAGAGTGTTCCCCTGCTCCGCAGCTCATCCATTATGGGAATGAGATGTGAAAATAGTTTCTTGTTTCTTTGAGATATCAGCAGACCCCACAAGCGGCGTTACTTTAGAAATGCTGGAGCTAGTTCATACAGATTTATTCTGAATCAGTGAATATGTGTGGTCCGGTTCAATTGCAGAAAAAAAAACCCCTGTATTTTAAGGTGTGTGCGTGTGGTGAAATAAAGGTACTTGAATTACAAATCGTGGTGTGGTACCAGGGCGGAGGTGTCAGAAAGGCAGCGATGGGTCAGTCGAGGTTTGCATTTTTCTTTGCTTCGAGCCTATATGAAAACAATTCAAAACCATTATTTTATGCGTGCAGTTAGTTTATGTGATTACATGTTTCTAATCATGTTTTTATTCTTTCCTGATTATCTCCCACTTTTCCGCTGACCTTTCGCTCTATCTCGGGTTAAGCCACTGTGTCAGATCTTTGGGGCAGGGTGGCTTTCTCTTTGCTTGAGCAGCGCCCAGACGTCACCAGTGGTTTGCATTATAACGGATACATGCAGATGTACATACGTATATATATGTATGCGTAAAAATAACAGATTGCGGTGACTCCGCTTTCTCCAGAATTCTAAGTTGTATTTTGTACCGTATCAAAGGCACCATCTGGCTTTAAATTAAAAATATTAAGGAAAAAAACATCCACATATCAGTGGAAATTTTATCGCACTCTAATTCATTATAAAAAATTTTAAAAGGAAAAAGGGGACAAGAATAAAGGGTGTTATTCTTAATTGTCTTTTATTATTAAAGTTAATATTAGCTATCTACTATGATCTCCACCTTCATGTCCAGTAAAAAGGATACTGTAGACCACATTAAAAAAAAAACCACTTTTAATTTTTATTGAAATATATATAAAAATAGATTCAATTTCAGTGTGTATTTACGTATGGCCATTTTACAGATTTCCTGGTGTGGTGGTTGGAAGACAAACCTCTTTGCTACTATTCAGGATTTCACTGAATTTACTGTATTCTAAGTTATACGTAATATAGATTTTTAAGTAGTTTTACAGGGGAGCAATACTTACTGCATTTTTACTATAGGCTTCAATTTTAAACAGCCTATTTTTCATGTATAATGGAAGTATCATTTATAATTATAGTTTTAAACAGTCCAAAACAGTTATTTATACTGGTTTTATCTTGAAATGAGGTTTGTGATATCTTTTCTTTTTGGTTTATTTACCTTATTGTTCCCTTATCACCCAGAGCCTTTTTTGCAATTGCATTTATTTTAAAATGGCAATTTTTTACTTTTAGTGTAATTCTGTTGTTTAGACAAGAGTTTTTTCATGCAAGTATATAAAGAACTTGTTTTGATGTTCTCCCCAAAGCAGTTTAATGCAGTAATACATGCAATCAAACGTAGGAGCCATCACTGATACTAGGGGAGATGTTTTGTCTACGAAGACCCAGGATGAAAATGTATCCTGATAGCAATCCCATTTGCATTGAAAACGCAGGACACTCATTAAAATCCTGACTCCACCGAATTTACCTATGGGGACAGAAATACATCCTCTGTATTGCCTGACCTTAAACTCTCTGGCTCTCGCCACCCCGGTAGCGCGGCCGTCATGGGACGGCAGGGCTCAGCCAGGACAGTGAAGATTCCCAAATTTTCTGTTCCCATATTTGGGATGGGAACAAGCAGGCATCGTCTTGCGGTCCTTATAACAAGCAGTGAAAGTTTGGCATTGTGGATCTAGGTTGAAACTATTTCAGAAGCAATTTTAATTTATAGGCCACCACTTCCCTGTAAGTTTTTGCGTGTTTTTGAGGAGAGAGCAGGTTTGCTGCACAAGAAACGTGATCATTGAGTATGGGCTGCGCTGCATATGACGGGGCCACGCTCTGACTCTGGGATAACGCACAGAATATTATCCTGTGGGATAATTGCAGCAGAAGATGGTTTCTGTTCCATGTCCAGCTTGCTGCCTTCCACCTCCCCTTGCCATGCAAAGCAAAGCCTCTTGTAGCCGCTTGACCCGCTTTTACCTGCTGGGCTGTGCTCGTAACAAGGGACCATCAATGTATGACACGGATGGAGCAGCCCAGGGAGCCCACCTCCAGCTCAGGGAGCCAACCTCCAGCCCAGCCTAGCCCACCTCCAGCCCAGCCTAGCCCACCTCCAGCCCATGAAGCCCAACTCCAGCCCAGCCCACCTCCAGCCCCATGAGCCCACTGTGGGGAGGACCTCACATGTCCTCTCTTGCCTGCACCCCTCTCCTCCTACGCTGTCTGTAGTGGCTGTGCCCTGACCCTGGCCTCAGCAGATGTCTGGCTGGAGGAGGTGGGCAGAAGCGGTAGATGGGAAAGGTGAGGTTGGCTGAGGCCGTGGGTGGTGGTGTTCCTGGTGCAGAAAAATGGGGCAGGGTTGACTGTTCCTCTGGGGGTTGGCACTCAGCTCCTTGTCCCATGGACCTGCAGCCTTATGGCCCCACAAAGAAAGGGCCAGGCTGAGCCCGGGTGAGTCGCTGATGCTGGATTTGGGAGAGGCTGCTTCCCCATCTGTAAAAGAATGAGTCGTGATTTTTGCCCCCCTTGTTATTCTTTGTCTTGTCTGCTGTGGCCATGGGTGCTCAGGAGATATCGTGCCCCTCGCGTGAGCATGTGGTGCTCAGCGTGGCGAGGGCTGTGGTGGGCTCCTGCTGCCCTGGGACGTGCGCCTGGGATAAACCTGGGATAAACAGCACCGAAGTGATTTAGGAGCAGGAGAGCCCCCCGGTTTCACCGGGCCGTAGGTCGGTGCCTGTGTAGACTCTGCCCGCAGCACTCGGGACACCTCGGGGGGGCACAGGAGCCCCGGGAGGCCAGACCGACGCGGGCGATGTGCCAGGGGGTGGCTCCTTTGGCAGCGGGACCTCCGCTCCCCACCCCCAGGACCGCGGGCCGCCGCCGGCTGCTCGGTGCTTCCCCGGGTGCCCGGCGCTTGCTGCGGCAGCGGCTGGGGGTGACGGGGGGGCTCCGGCTGGGAATTAGGGAGGAAGATGCTGGGAGGGGATGTGGGGAGCGGCACAAGATAAGCGGTAAAAGGAGCTGACGTTTCAGGGACAGTTTTTTTTTCCTTTTTTTTGCTTTCTTTTTTTTTTTTTTTTCCTTTTTCTTTTTTCTTTCTTTTCGTTCGGTGCCGCATGCGGGATTGGGCGATTTCCCCGTTAATTTTCCAGCCTTCTGAAGCCCGGGCCGGTTCCCAGCGCGGTGCTCGCCCGCCTCCCCCGGCAGATGGCAATGTCGCCTGCCGCAGCGCGGCGCGGGCTCCGCCGCCCGCCCCCTCCTCCTCCTCCTCCTCATCATCATTAAATACCAACTGGTTGTTATAAATAAGAATCCTACGTCTGCCTTCTAACTCGCAATTCTGGAAGGACCCGATTTCTTTTAATGTTTGCCTTTCAGTATCTCTTTCCAACGGTATTGTGATTCAGCTTAAACAAACATATATGGAAACACGTTGAACTTCCAAAATATAAGGGCTGCCTTTTGTTTTGTTTAAGTGCGCTTCCATTCATCACTTCCCACATTTCCTCCTAGGTAGGACGTTCAAAATTCAAATTATTTTGGAGATTTTTGCATTCAAAAGTTGTTTTTCATAACAATATCCCTAAACCCACACATGCATTTGTATTAAGACAATCTTCCTCAAGGGTTGTTAGGAAGCAAACTAAATTTCTATCAGAAAGATAGAGGTGGTTGCCAAATAATTTTAATAGAATATTAATTTTAAATGTGTATAGTTATACAATTTTTTTCTTTAAGATGTGAGATCAAAAAAGAGAAAGGCAGATTTTTTTTTTTTGTGTGTGTGGTGTACTGGGTCTCTGTTGGGGGGCGGTGGATATTCCAGCATTTATATTTCTGCCTCAAATATTTGTGTTTATTTTTCATGGGCTTTGTTAATACCTAAGGGAACCATTAATGCAGCCGAAATAACACGAGATCTGATGTTCTCATGGTATTTTAGTATTTCAATTCCTCGATGGAAATACCATGAGAACACCAGATCTCGCGTTATTTTGGCCTCATAAATAGCTCCCTTGGGAATTTTTAAGAAGCCCATAAAATACATAAACACAAATATGGAGATATTCAGGTTCCTGCAGAACTTGCAGGCGCAGCCTTCTTTCTATTGAAGACATCAGTCAGCAGCTTTCCTCACCTTCCAACTGATTTGTCTTTGTCACTGAATGAAACTACTCTTTCTCTCTCAAAACTGATTGTAGAAAACTGGACCCGTGTAGGTAATTGTGATTATGGAGAAGAAAATTCTGGATTACTCATACAAGCAGAATATTTTTCCTAATCCGCTCCTTTCTCATATGATTTTTTTTTTCTTTTTTATAAACATATTATTAATATTTTTAAATTATTTTTGATTTAACTATAATTTTCATTATATATTTGGTTGTATCTGGTTAATTACCTAATCAAGTAAATGGTTTCTCTGGCTCTTAGCTAAAACAAGATAACATCCCAGTATCGGGATTAAGTTTTCATCTATATCAACTGGCTTAAAAATACTGAACTTGATTCCTTTTGAATTAACTGAGTCTTATTTTATTTTTTTTTTCAATATCACCTATCACCATAGTAACCACTAGCTGTCAGTTCAGTTTCTGACATTTTTCTCATTTGGTAAGATTTCAGAATTGCCATCCTCCCTGCCAACATGTCATGAACAAGAAAAAAAAAAATTGCATGAAAAATCTAATGGGTGTCTGGTCTGATTGTCCTCACTCGTGGCAGGAAAGACAAAAACTGATGAATTGTGAAATGTATTCAGAGGGATTCAAGAAAAGCAAGTGTCTCGGACCCCCTCCTCACCAACACCTCCTCGTTTTCATCTTGTTATGCTTGATGCACCATACATGCTTGCCCTGACACTTGGGTTTGTAGAAATTTAAGATTAACAGTTTTTACATTCACCTCGCTGATCCCCGTTTTTTAAAGTCATCATTAAAAATAAAGTTAGCAGAGCTTGTATTTAGCACTATTTCCCACTCATTGATGAGATTTTAGCACCTTCGAATTTGCAACAAAACACTTCCGATGCCTGAAGTCAACAGACAATTCTGTACATTTCCACATTTCTGTTCTCTATTTCTATATTTTATGTACATTAGACAGAAACCATTAAGCAGGCCAGTAAGTACTAAAGAGAAAAGCAAATTCTGGGTAACTCGCTGGGCTGGTGTTATATTCATATTGGAAAAGGACAGTAAACAGCAAAACTGTGCTTTCTTTTTTTTATTTCTCCAATTGGTTTAGCTGAAGAAAAAAATGTAAATTTAAGGAAAAATAGGATTGCGTTCAGCAAGCGATGCATGTGCCTCCTGAATGGAAAAATATCAGAAAGAAACCGGATTGCCAGTGCTGCAAAAAAGACAGCAAAAAGGGAAAGTACTCGTTTGCTTCTGGTAAAGCAAACAAAACTACAGCAAGAACGTATGGCTTTATAACATGGGGGTTTTTTTTGGCAGGGATTTTCTTTACAACACACACACATACATGTAATCGGCATGTCGTGTTTCCATAGGTATAAAACAAATATACCCATCTGTCTCTGTACGTGCACAAAGAGACAGAACCCTAGATGTGTTTTCAGAGGTTTTGTTTTGGGCTGTATCAATCTATTTTTTTTTTTCCCCCCCTGACTGTCTATGAATTCAAGCTCAGCAGCAGGAACTCATTTCAGAAACATAAAACTGATTTGATAAGCAGCTGCAGCGCTCGGGTCCCTTTTGCTAACGGGTGGACAACCCCACCACTGCCAGGGCTCCGCTCAGGACCGTTTGTGGTTCAAATTTCACATACTGGGGCTACGGCATTTCAAAACCCGTGCATGCCCAAATGAAAATAATTGAAACAATACTAGGACATTATAACCATTTGGGAACATTTGGGGGAATTTTTATTTGTAAGTATATACGCTCAGTACTCCTGCATCTATGTGTAATAGGAATAGAGTGGCGGAGGATGTAGCTCTTTCTAGGAAAAAATATATACTCATATTGTAAAATCCGGGGCTGCGTATTTGTAAATGTTTTTCCTCTCCAAAACTGTAGATTAAGCTTTTCAAACTACGTGGTTTGGATTTTTAAAATCCGGCTGAGAAATGGTGTCAAAACAGCCTGCTGCGGGGGAGCAGGCTGCACCTCTGCGCTGCTGAGGGGAGATGGATGGAGGGATGCGCTTTTCTATAAAAGCACACACGTGTGGTTATGGGGGTGCGGGGGGTACCTAAATAAAACGGATTTCTTAGTCTAAGTGTTTTTTTTAAAATTAGACGTTTCGGATATAGGTAATGTGTAAGTGTTTTCTCCATTTTAGAATGGAAAAAACATAATCCTTAGAAATAACTTGAAAATGATCACATTTTACTGCCTATTTCAGACATGGATTTTGCAAGCTGTATTTTGTAAATAGTTCTATAAATGTAGCTCGTGAAATAAATACACTGGGAAAGTGTAACTCTTTTAATGATAAATAATATTGTTGTATATAATATTTGAAAATAAATGGTGTAAACAAAATGCACCTAAATGTCTTTATGGTTTATAAGATTTATAACAATAATCAGCAAACCACTGTAACATTGTTTGCACCTTGTGTGCCCTAAAGCCATTGGATCACTCAGTTAATTGTATAAATTCCATGCACTATGGAAAATCATGATGTATCATTTATATTCAGCTATGTCAGGTATATAAATATTAAAATATATTGGCCAAAAATGGCTGATTATCCCTCAAACGTTTCATGATAAATCTTATCTTTTTATGGTGGTGGTAGTGTTGAGGGTGGGGACGGGGGG
>VYZM01011932.1:162269-214859 GCA_013398915.1 Dromas ardeola | reverse complement strand
GGGGGGAAGGGAGAGGATTGAAAGGCCACCACAATCCTTATGAAAACATAATTTTGTTATTTTAATATTTTTTAGAGGAAAGCATTTTACTCCTGTGTTGATACCTTTTTGTATTTTATTATTTTGTTGCTAATTTACTTAACCATTAGCAAATTAAGGTGGATTACTGCTTGGATGCATTAAAAGCACCAAGGAGTTGCGGTCCTTGTGGCTATTTCGGGCAATGTCATAAGCACACTCTTTTTTTTATTGTCCTCCCAGGGAGCAGAATTTGAACTTAATATTCCATGAAATAAGCCATTGTAATCACGTTGGGTTAATAGAAGAAGTAAAATTGCCTCTCCTCTCACAAGACATTAGAGCAAGGCTGCATTATTAAAGTTTTCTTGCGGACAGGCGGTTTAAAATATATCCT
Source organism: Dromas ardeola (assembly GCA_013398915.1). Lineage (NCBI taxonomy): Eukaryota > Metazoa > Chordata > Aves > Charadriiformes > Dromadidae > Dromas > Dromas ardeola. The sequence goes on along the minus strand of VYZM01011932.1, from coordinate 214,444 downwards.
CAGTGGCTGACGCAAGTCTTTTCAGTGGGGATGACAGCTTTTCAGATCTTAATAGGCTGTTCATTTCTGGCCTACGAGTTTTCAGCATTTCTTCTTTTCAAGCCGGGCTGTGACATGATGGCTAAAAACTGACATAAAGAAGTGCCATGTACTGTGAAAACCTTTATTCACTAAGTGGCTCCATGTAAATTGGTGTCAATAAGCAAACAATTAGAACTTTAAAAAAAATGTTGGTTTAAATCCCTTTTCTCCTTAATCATTTGACCTAAAAATCTCTCCTTTATTTTTCCCTTCTTTGGAAGTGGTGCATATAAAACAGTGACAAAGTGTTTAGCAAGTTAAAGTGGATCATATCTTTGTTATAAATCAGTAAACGATATTTAGCCAAGGTGAGTTTGTCATAGGGTTTTTACCTTTCGAAATGAAATTTACAGGGAACTAAATTCCAGGTAAATGATAATGGAGAAAGAAGGGGCTGTTTTTTCTGCCCTTTTCTCCTTTTTTCTCCCCCTCCCACAAATTGCCTCATCCACGGTTTTGGAGACGCAGCCTCCAAGCAGCAATAATAGCCTGCTGATTCTGTGAGCTTGGCTAATTTCAAGAAATTTGGTATTGTTGTTCATGCTTTCTGGAGATTGTTTACTTGAATTATTTGCAGAAAAGACTTTTTTCTGTGTCATTAGATGAAGAAACAGAGTAACGCTTAATGCTTTTCCCACTATTGCTCAGCGCAGGAAAAAAGAATTTCAGCAGAGCTTTTTGTCTCTCTGTTTTAATTTATGATTTCTCCTTTTCTTTTTATAACTCGCCTCCTTCCCTCTTTCATTCCTCTTTATGCATCTTGCCTACATCCGAACAAGGCGGCGAGCAGCCGGCTGTGATGACTCCGCGGGCTGGCTGCAGGCAGTGCTTTGTTGGCGGTGGCTCCCCCGGCCCCACCGTGTCACTCGCTCGGTGCCACCGGGCCGGGGGACACTTTGGAGCCTCCTGCATTTCCAGGGCTGCTCCTGCACGTGGTTTTTCTGCGTTCCCTGGGGATGTAACCTGCTGTGACACGTTTCACGCCATACACATATAGGCTTGTATTTCAGGTGCGACGGTGGCCATTTAAAGAAAAACCAGTTGCCGTAGCAGGTGAAGGGGCTTCACCTCACTTTTTGCAGTATTTCTGCGGGATTTTAGACATTCCTGGACCTAGTGGGGAATAAAGGTAAACTGCAGGAATAGGGAAAACCATTGCCATTCCCTCTGAGGGGGAGTAGGTGAGCGTGCGAGGGGATGGTGTGCTGGTGTACGATGGCTGGCGTGCAGCCAGCGCAGAGCTCGCTGCGGGTGCAGGGGGATCGTGGTGCTGACCAGGAGGGACCGGGCACAGCCCCGCAGCTACGGGGAGCGTGTCCCTGCCCGAAAGGCAGGAAAAGCAGGGCCTGGCTGGAGGCATGGGGACACCAGAGTGAGCCCTTTGCCTCCCGGGGTCCCTGTGCAGAGCAGGACGGGCTGGGGGCAGTGATCCTGCATGACTCCTCTTCCCTCCCCTTCCATGCTTCCATGTCTTCCTCTCCTGCGCCCAGGTCTGCTCTGAAGCTGCTTACCCCATCTACAGCGGATTCGTATTCTGAAACTTGTTGCGATTAGTTTTAGCTTAACGTGGAAACGCCACCGAGTGAGAATGAGTTGATGTACCTTGGTACAAAAAATAGCAGAGTTAAAATACTAAGGCTGCACAATATATTTAGTATAATGAGCCTGGCGTGACATGCTGTTTTGCCTGAGTGTTTTTTTCATGATCCCGTTTTAAAATAATCTTTTCAAATGCCAAAAAGCACAACCTAAATACAGTTACAAAAAAATGCTAAATGCACCTCCTCAAAGGATGCCACTTCAAATGACAGGAAAAATGATGCAACGACAGTTTGAAAGAGGAAGATGTGCAGCTACAGTGTTTGCAGGATATTCACTTCCTGTGTCTTCGAAACTATGTTTACTTTTTAGTAATAAGAATAACAATGATTATTGGTAATAATACTACTTCTCTTACGGGTTAATGTATTAGTGTAATTTTAAAAATTAAGACCATGTTCATAATTTATATAAGGTACAAATTTTATCTCAAGAAAATTGTATGTAGGGGATTGCAAAAATCATGGGAAAGGACAAAATGTGGGTTCCAAAGACCGATCATACGGGAGATACAAAAGAGATTGATGATTTTGGTGATGGTGACATTTAGCACTTCTCTAGCATCTGTCCCCTGAGGATCCCACAGGGTTCTCATCCATTCCATGGCTAATCCTCCTGTACCTTTAGGATTCAGACTGTTTTCCCCCTCATGTAAGTGGGACACTGGGGCAAAGTGATTTGCGCAGCGCTGTGTGGGGACTTGGTGGATGGGGATGATACCGCCTTGAATTAAACTAATGGTGAGGAAGTATGGTGAGGACCCACAGGTTGGGCTGACGGAGGAGGCTGTGTTAGAGCTCTTACCTTAATAATCAACTGGTCTAAGTCCACTTCAGCTTACCCGTGTGCTTGGAAAATGCTTTTTTGGTGTCTGCATACTTTGGTTTCTTACTTGTAGTATGGGGAAACCAACCCTTCCTCCTCCCTCCTTGGACAGTCCTCCATGGGCTGCAGGCAATGGGAGCAGGAGCCACCACCAGCCGCCCCTTCCTGCAGCCAGTCCTAAGAAATGCTGTTTTTGTGGCATTAGGCAGCCGGGGCAGTGTCCCCTGCTCCCCAGAAGTGATGCCAGACCTCCTGTTTTTTTCAACGGCCATTGTTTCACTGGTCACGTTCACATATGATTAAAATATAGGTGGCCTCATATTTGTTTCCTAATTAAAGTATATATTAGTGACTCCAGAAGTAATTTCTCAAAGGCGAGGGCAGATGTGAATATTTGAAGGAGCTCATGCACTGCAGTGAGGGAGAAACCAGGAAAACTGCAGGTCCTGGAAAGGAATTTTTACAGAGGAAGAGAAAATGGCTGATTATCGCTTTTAGTTTATAAAAATTCTGTGACAAAATTGTATCATAATTTTATAAACTTTGAAAATGTATGAATGAGGGAAAAAGCTGGCTCTGAAAGCCTGGAAGTGTGAACCAGGTTGTTTTATTATATATCACTTGCAATGATCACCATGAAAAATATATTCAAAGGCTGTTTAATTCCAAGCTTTCATTCAGGTCTGCCTGGGAGACAATAGAGGCTGAACATCAAATAGGCTCCAGTTCTCTTCAGAATCTGTATTTTTTTCTTTTAAACAAAGCTATAAGTGAGATCCACCTATAAAGACTCTAATGGGCCCATGAGAACGGTTGCGTTAGACGTGAGATCTTGTACGCTTCGTCTGATCCTTCAGTGCTAGAAACACGTATTGCAGGCTCAACTCATTTTCTTTACAGATAATGAATTTTAGAACTAGATTTAACATTTTTTCTCAGAGTGTGCAGTAAGAGGACTAGAACAATATAAATACAATTAAAATAAATCAAAGGTATAATGAAAGCTTTTGCATTTATGTGAACTAAAGCAGCAATCATTTTTTTAAATTTCCAGAAATAACTTAAATTTATTTAGGCATAACAGGACTGGTTAGGACATATTGCTTACACTGAAAACGTAATTCAAAAAATTATATCAATGATTTCTGACAATTTTCTATAATTTGATAATTACACAACATTTGGCAATTTAAAAAATTATTGCTGTTGTTCCTTTTAAAGCAACGGACAAGAAACCATCGATATAGTCCTCAAAGGCTGGCTATCCTGACTCCAGATTTGTGTGTGTATATCTTGCAATATTTTTCAGTAATCAAGGCAATGTCTTTAAATAAAAGTGAAAAGTTATGTGACCTTGACTGTCAGACTCAATTTAGACTCCGCCACAACACTTCGCTTTTTATTTTTTAAATTAGCTGTTGCCATCTTTTACAATTTGTTTATAGGCAGAAAGAGCCACACAAAATATAAAGTATCAATGAGAAGTTTATTGTTGTTGCTTTATCCACAAATACAGTCATTTTTAATAACGTTAACAGCTTTTTTCTTTGTTTTTCCTTTAATCTCTCTTCTTAGGTAGTGCCTTGATTCATTCTAATTAGTTTTCTTTTCAAAGAATCAGTTCCTTTTTTGAAAAACGTTGGGGTTGCGTTCCCTGCTCCGGTTCCTTTTCTCTCGTGCTGGATTTTTGTAAAGTGCATCATTCAAAGACGTGTAAGGTAATATTCCCTCTTAGGCTACACTTATTAAACCATTTTGTTTCCTAGCTGTTTTTCTGCACGTTACAAGCAGTCAGGAAAAAAGATTATGTCAGGGTTTTTCCTGGGAGTCTGCTGGAGGGAGGGAACCCCAGGTAGCTTGTCTGTTACCCCAGTCCAGCCGGTGATGGGGTGTTGCGGAGGCGTTGGGTTGACACCACCTCTCTCTCCGATGCGCCATTCCGGCTTGAATTTTTCTTCCCTGAGCATTTGCACACGTATTGGTGTTGGGTCTTTCCTTCCTTTAACTTTGCTGCCAATAGCCGTGCAATCTGCCTGCTCTTTATGGCTGAAAGCAGGTCATCTGCATTGCCAGAGACACCAAGAAGCCCATCTTCTAACTGATTTTTATTTTTCATAAGATAAATTTTGAAAGCACATGTAAAATAGGACTGAAAATAGTGTTCCAAATGTCAGCAGCCCTGTAGCATCTCAGCTGAGCTGCTCTGTTTCACTGTTTGGAGCAGATAAAGTCGTTCTACTCAATGAAAACCGAGTAAAAGCAAACATGAATTGGAGCAAAACTATAAAATATTTTGTAGTACGTCGCCTGACATGCAGGACGACTGCTCACTGCGTTTGAAGATGGAATGTAAAAGGGAAAGGTTGAGACTTTTGTTCATGTAAAATACAAGGTCTGTTTTGATCTAAATATAATTTAAAAATTAAGGAAGAGGAAAATCGTATGGCAAAACACAAACATCTGACCACATTGAACTTCTCTGGCTTATTTTTGAAGATGAGAATTTGCTCAATATTGTAAAATCAGGTCCTGATTGAAGAAGGGGCACTGGTGTGGGCAACACCCCACAGAGCTGCTGCGTAACTAATGAGATGGACATATACAATTTCTTCCTTTTCTCTTTACTTTCACAGCTTTGCATGCATTTTCAAATGAATTTTTATATTGAAATACTTACTGGTAAGTATTTTAGGCTTTATAGAGTCAATTGTGTTGTTCCGTATGACTCTTCTGCTACCAAAAATTATAATTAGATCATTTGAGTTGGTTTTATTTTTGTACTTCTAATAAGAACAGAACCGTTACAGTCTACTTGAGTAAAAATAGCAAATTAACACCTATTATAATACATCTTTAAAATCTTTAAACTAGCCTTTTGGCGTGAGAGACAATGGACTACCAATGATTTTATGATGCTTTAGCAGCACCATGCAGTTTGCTAACCTACTTTGCAATACTATTTGGAGACAGCGTTATTTTCTTTTGAAAAAGGAGCTTTTTAAAATGCAAAATACGTGGCCAGGCCTGAAGAGGAGCCCGCTGTTTTCATTGGACCATGTGAAATACCACATCTGGAATAAAAAAATGACGGTGAAACCTGTATCACCAGAATATCTTATTTCTGTTTAAGACTTCTAGTGTCTTTGGCCTGGTGTTTGCCTTTTTCTTTCCCTTTTTTCCCTAACTTTCAGTCGTATAATCCTCATGCTGCAGGTATGCCTTGGACTTGCATCGGTTCGGCCAGTACAGCATGAAAGAGCACGCAGCGGTTTGTAATGCAAGGGGACAGACACCGGTGGGCTACCTTGTCCTCTTCTGAGCATATTCTATCCCTGCATTATTGTATCAAACATCAGTTTTAATACAATACCACAGGAAACTAAGGGCCCTATTCAGAGATTACATGCACCCCATGGAAGGGTGCTTTTCATGTATTGGAAGCCTGATTTAAAAAAACAGCGCTACGTGACTCTTCCATATACTGTAACTTGCACAAAACGGGGAGTTCTTGAGGTTTCCTGTATTAGTCCCTGCTCCTTTGACATGCCTGGCACAAGCCCGACAGGATCTCATTGTGGCATTTTTATTAAGAAAGAGGATGCTGATTCTTTTTTCTCTGTCAGCTGCTGAAATAAGAAGGTTTTAAGAACAAAGGAAAAACTTGTGCCAAGGAGAGACACAAGAGGATTATCATTCCCTAAAGAAGGGGGATGTCCTGCACACCGAAAGACTTGCTGTCCTAATGAGCCGACGGATTTTTCCAAGACTGGTAAATATATTTAGGGAGAAGTACATTTGGGTGCCATCTCTACTCATTTATTCTTCAAACTGTAATGCTGCACATTTTGGGTTTCACTATATTGCATTTTAAAACTAATGATGCATTCATTCTCAGAGCAAATCTTATTTCTAAGCCCTAATTTAATAGAATTAAACTCTAAGCTGAATTGGTTTTATGAGATAAAACTCTGAAGTTGATAACTGCGTTTAGGAATAGTTCAGGTATTGAGTTTCTAATTTGCTTCCTGAGCATGGAAATCCCTCAGATAGTCAATATTGACGACCTGTAATTGGTAAGAGAGGGTCTTGCTGAGTTTTCTCTCCTGTGCTGGAGCGATACTCTGTGCACGGCAGCCATGCTGCGGCCAACGGGCTGAACCCTGCCTGGCCGAGCTCGGCTCCATCAGCCCCAGGTCCGGCGGGGCTGGAGCCGGTGCCTGCTCCTGACCCCTTCACCAACAGCACGTGCTGGGCCATCAATAATTCCTTTGCCTCCGAGGAAAAAACTAATCTCAGTTTTGCCTGGGGTTCAGCTGGGACGCAGAGCCGTCGCTTCGTGCTGCCCGCTCCACGTGCAGCCATTTGGTAAATGTGTTTTTATGGTGACCGCGTCTCGTGTGGGTTGGGAAGGAGAAGCTTTAACATGAACAGGAGCTGCCTAAGACAAAGCGCTGAGCTTGCAGCAGGTACAGATTGTTCCTGGGAAGCAAAGGGTTTAAGTGAGGAGCAGCTTTTCCGAACAAACACACGCGAAGCGATGGTGGTAATTCTGGGATATTAAGGCAATTCTAGCATTATCACTTTCCAGACCGGAACCCTGTGGTTTTGAATGTGCTGCCTGTAAATCGTCTGGTGCAAACCCCGAGGATGCCCATGGCCAGTCGCAAGGCAGCGCAGCCAAACTCTCATTGCCTGAAACAACAGTGGTTATTTTTGAGCTCGTGCTGCCGTTTTCCCCAAGAAGAATGAAGTCTTTTCATGAGCAGACAGGGCTTGAGATAGATCATCTCAATATGATCCAACTTTGCTATTCAGATGTAAACCAGGTTTTAATTCTCCTCCTTGGAAGCCCCTGGATGCTCTCACCGGAGACGCCAGCTGGATGGGGGAATTGATGCTACTTCTGCTTTGTGGCACTCCAGATTTTGCTCGGGCTTTCTGAAGTACTTGATTTAGCTGTTTTACTACAAGAAAGGTTTAGGTTTTGAGGGCTCGGTTCCACTAAGCTTGAAGAATAGATTCCAAAACCACCTGGCTTTAGCAAATTTACCAGCGTTTATTTGCAAATAGGTACCACTGCAAATACAGCGTAACCTTCTCCCAGGGAAATAACCAAATACTTAATTTGGAGCTACCTAAAGCTGTGGTGAAGGAGGATGTGTGCGTACTGTTACCTCCATGAGTTTCTAATAGAGTTTGTTATTCTGAGAGGTCGACATTGTTCTCAAACCCTTCTGTTTGAGACACCCACTATCCAGCATTTTGCGATGGCAAGTACCATGGAGTGATACTCATCCAGGAGAAAAATCTCCGTATCAGTGGAAATGCAGCCCCTGAAAACCACTTGGGGAACCTTGGGATACGAGATACTGCATTCATGCCCTTTATCTGAATGGTTATTTCTATTTCCATGCATATTGCACGGTGTTGGTCACTGTTTGGTACAGTATCATTAAATCTGGTATTGTTACTCTTCACCTTTTTTCCTGTATGGGAAGCTGAGAATTTTTTTTTAACCTGTAGTAGAAGTTGATGCTGACTGCTGCACAGGAAAGAAGGCGCCTGTCCTTTGCAAACTGAGTTTCACCACTGATGGATGGTGTTTATTTTATTTTGTTTTCATTTATGTTACATAATTTTACTTCTGACCTGACAAAATCACAGTTAGTATTCTCCTGAAAAGTTTGTGCATGTGTCCATATATGTGTCTCCTAGGGCAATTTTATTATACTTCATTAGCTTTCTGAGGTGTGAATGGTGGGTGGTTCTGCATAGAAATTGGTTATCGAGCCCGTTAAGTTCCAAAAATAAATAAAAGCAAGGAGTTGTGCTATTTAAAAAAAGAAGGTAGGGAGAGAAAACATCCCTGCTTTTATTGTAGTTGGTTAATGAAAAAGTTTGGTTTTTACAGTAATATCTAATGATTTAAAGCATTGGGAAGAGATGTGCCAGATAGTTTGTCTCCCTCATTAGGTTAATGAGATTTTTATTGTAGCTTTTCCAAAGCTGCTCCTGTTGCTCCAGGTGTCTTCCCTGCATTTACAACCTGCTGTATAATATTAAACTAAGAATAAAACAGAACAGTTGGTGTTGCCATATTTTGTCATGTCTATAACCTGGCAGTGTGCGATGATTTAAGGTGGGCTCTGGTGATAAGTGGTGGGCCAGTGACAATAACAATGCTCCGTGCCCGCCGGCCAGCCTGGAGGGCTCCGAGGGCAAAGTCTTATACCTATCATGTGTCATCGATTTTGGCCAGAAGCCTGAGGTCAGATGTGTTGGTGGCCCTGATCAGTGTTAACAGGCAAGAGGTACTGGAAAAATGTGCGTCCTTGTTACATCTCTTGGGACTTTTATGCAAAACGTTCCATGGACTGAGCTCTACCTCCAGTCATTTTGGGAAGTGACTGATTTTGGTAACTGCATAAAATGGATGGAAACCATAGGGCAGAATTATGCGAAGTGCCTATAGATGGCTGTTGGACACTCTTGACTAAGACAGACATATACAGAGAGATGCAGGTGTGTATGTCTACATACACCTGCAAGCAACCTTGTGTTTAATTCCAGATTGCATGATGTCACCGAGTGCTATCGCAGAGGGATGTCATGGGACCAGTACTTACCTTGGCACTGGAGGTGTGGGTGGTGCGGACCCGCTGTGTTCATTAACGCCTGCCCGTCGTGGTGGGCAGATCTGGGGGGAATGGCTCTGGGTGGTGGTGTGGGAAGGGTGGTGGTGTCCATGGCGCAGCAGACTAGAGCCATGCCAGCCAGCCAGGATGCTGCCCGGTCCGGGAAGAACACCCATCCTTGGTTCTCCGACCAAAGTTTTGTCCTGCAACATTTCCATCCGCGTGCCGGTTACCCGCTGCAGGCTCTGCGTTCGCCTTCTTGTGGCCGTGATTCAACCGAGCACCCGTAATGCAGGGTTTCGCTGTGGTTCTTAGCAGCGATACAAGTTGTTCCGTGAAATGCCTGGAAATTTTAGTCATTTTGTGAAATAACTGGTTTCATAATATGGCTGTAACATGTACACTGAGCAGGCAGCCAGGTGACAGAATAACATTGGTTGCTCTTTTCTCCTGCAGCCGAGGCAGCTTCTCTTCTGCATTCTCACAGATTAAAGTTTCTTCTCCCTACAAATGTTATAAAGTCTGCTGTTTAGCTATAAACAGTTGCAAATGATAAACAAATCAATATTTGTTAATGTTATGATGCACTCGCATCTATCAGATACGCATGGAATGATTTATAGAGTACAGCATTTCAGGGCTGACCCTTGCAGGTCTCAGAAAGCACTTAAAAAATAAATTTACCCTGGCCTCTCTCACCCCATTTCAAAAAGGGTGACAAAGATGAAGTAATTTATAAGTCACACTTTTATTAATGCTTTTAACTTTCATATACTTGGCTTTCTTGCCCTCTGAGCAGCTAAGTGCAGCTCTTGGTCGAATGGTAACCTTCGGTGCTTTGAGGGGGGTTTTGTACAAATGATCAACTCATAAATAGGTGCTGTGCTCCGCATTATCCTGCCATAAATTCACAGGACCTTTCAAGTACATCAAGAAAGAGCAACTTGAACTAGGCGTTTTGCGCTTGAGTTTACAGACTAATGCAGTACTAATGAGCAGCTGGGCAAAGGGTTTCCAGAGCATGTCTAATGCTTTATGTTGTGATACTGTGCTTACTCCCGCCTGGAAGAGCCCCGTAAGGCAGGAGGGAGGTGGCCGCGGCAGTCCATTTTAGTGACTTCCCCTCCACATCTCATGCACAGCTTTTTCTTCCTAGCTTAAAGTCGTGGGGCGTATAGAGAACATTAGGTAGGTTAGAGTGCATGAACTAATTATCACCAATTTATATCCCTCTGATTATTGGTATTGTTGGAAAAAATTGATGTAAAAGAGAACAACATACAGATAAACTTCAAAATATTTTCCACAGTGCATTCTTGTTGCTCACTGCAGCCCTCACGACAACGCTGCTAGGACACGCAGTCAGCATTTGTGTGACTGCTTACCAACATCTCCAGAACGTTTTCCATACAATAACCACATGTTTGGGGAAGAGCTGTGTGGTGATGCTCATTTGAACACAAAATGCATGTACAAAACAGCCTCTGCACCCCTGAGCAGATAATATAAATGAATTCTTCAAATTCAGCTCTTCACAATTGACACTAAATTTAAGCAAACCGGGGAGCCTGTCTGCCTGTGAGGGAGAGCTCACCCCATGGAAGCGGTAGGATCTGCGTCAGGCACACATGTGCTTTCTGTCTTCTTGGTGAGCCCTTGAATGTCAGGCGATGGGCACAACCTGAAATACTGGAATTTCCACTTAAACACCATTTTTTTTCACTGTGAGGGTGGTCAGACACTGGCACAGGTTCCCCAGAGAGATGGTGGAGTTGCTGTTCTTGGAGATACTCAGCTGGACATGGTCCTGGACCCCCTGCTTTTGGTGACCTGCTTGAGCAGGTGGGTTGGACGAGGTGATCTCCTGCCTCGGTTCTGTGATTCTGTAATTAATCCTTTGCAGCAAGTTTTCTGTGGGTTGATTTATTCCGAGGAGAAAATCTAGCTATTTCCAACTGGAAGCGTCATTAGGACTTACACAGACTTGAGGGGGTAGAATGCTTTATTCAGCTGCAGCTAAGCGACGCAGCGAGCAGCCCACTCTCTGCTAGATCTTCTGAGAGCTGAGGGTTGGCCATTGATGTAGGTTGTCTAATTATGAACGATGAGGAAAGAGAAAAGCTGCAAAGACAAGAATAGCTAGCTATTTTTCAGGAAGTAAAGAAGAATCACGCTTTAACTTTCTCTGGTGCACTTCCGATGTTTGAGCCCAATGCTTAAAGGACCTCATTTTGGATTTTGCACTTCGGGGATGTAGGGGTTCCTCTAGTCTTATTGCTGCTTCTTCTAGGAAGTCTCTTATAACGAAGGCCTGCGTCTGGGGTGAGGACAGTAGCCTAGACCTAGCTCCTCTGCCTGCCTGCTGGCTGACGATACGAGCATCAGCTGTTGAAGCACAACTAGTTGATGGAATCAGCATTACCAAATACTACACAGGTGTAGGGCATCAGGCAATTTATCAGAGATGTCTTATGGGTAGGAGGCAGTGAATATATGTAAGGGTAGAGCAGCTGAGGCTGCTTAGTGGGAATGGTGCTGGAATGGCAGAGAGAAGGAGCTGCTCTGGTAGGAGCAAGGTATGTTTGGGTTTCCATTTACTGTTACCTGGTTAAGTTTCTCTGTAGCTGTAGGAATCAAAGAATAACTTTGATTCTGTGCGTCCCTAATAAAATGACCTTGTGCGATGTAAGTCATTTTTGCTGAAGTTTTCTGATCTCAGCCAGGCTGTCTCTGGGGCCTGTGGTCTGTAGTGTTGGAAGTGTTGCTTTACAAGCTTTGGTAGATTTGTGTGGTGGAGCTGATGGCAGCTGTGACTTGAGATTTCTTGAGCCTTAGACTAGAAAGAGCATATCTTGGCAAATACTGATGCTAAGCCCCTTTAAAAGCATTATTTTGTCTTCTCTCCCCACCATGTAAGTAGAAGCTCATTTTTTTTTCTTGTGTTGTTTTCACTGTTACTCTCAGAAGTGAAACTTGTATGCTCAGATATCACTTGCACCTGGTGGCTGTGAAAACCTGCCTTAAACCAAATTTTAACTTGGGCAGCTCCTGCCTGGGTGACCAGTTGAGTATTATGGCTTTGGATATATGATGTAATGAAAATACACTTTATTTTTACTTGAAAGGCACTTGTCTTTGCATATAAAACTTTCATTATTAGTACAGTGAAAGCTATTTTGGATTTTTGACTTGATTGCAGAGAAACTATTGCTTTAGAAGGCTAGAATCCTTTTAGAAGAAAATCTCACATGAAAAGCTGCGTGAACTTTAACTAATTTTAAAAAAATGTGCATAGAACCTTGTGTAATAAAATATTTGAAGCCTAGGCGAAGCAGCAAGAGTAGAAACTACTTGAATGCATTGATTACTTTTTTCTGAATCAGATCCATCTGTCAATTACCCGAGAATATGCGGGGAGAAAAAAGCTTTTATTTCAGTATAACTATATAATGCAGTGCATGGGAAAAGCGAATTCCCTGTATTCAAACCATATGCATAGTCTGAACATGGGCACTGTCTAGTCTGTTATTAATGAATATTGTTAAGTCTGAGATCAGTTTGGAGTCACCTCTGACTGCGGTATCTGGTGGCCAGGACAAACTGCTTGAGGTAACCAAAGGGTTGTGGCAGACAGCAGGTGGTTTTCTGTTGCTTTTTGGACATAAGTGGCTTTTCACAATCACTGTTTCTCATGTGCTATGTTTTAAAAAAATATAGTCAAAATAGAGAGATTAATTTGCTTGGGATTTTGTGACTTACCGAGACTTCATGCAATTACAGCACTTGATTTTTCTTTTCTGAATAGTTAATGACAGCAATAGGGGTATAACAGGCTGGTGGGAAACTATTTTATCTTCCTAATGAGAAGATGACAGAGAAGAAATCAATGAACTGGAACCCAGAAGTTTCTTTATGTTCCTGTCCTGCTTTTCCTCCTCGACCCACAGGGTTCACTGTTTTTCTCAGCAGGGGTTTGATTTACGCTGGTGTGTAATTTACATCTTTGCTGCACGTGGTTGTGCAGGGTCTGTGCTCCGCAGACATCGGTGTGTTTGGTGGGAGAACCAGTGCCTGGGCTGCAGAGGCTCTGTCCCACTGAATTTCAGGGGAGATTTGATCTCTGTTTTGCTGGGCAAGGTGTGCTGCCGCGGGGTCTCTGGGTGCCTGCCCTGCCAGGGAGCTGATGCTGGGCTGGGCCCAAGCAGCGTTGAAGGTGCAGCGTGCTCTGATGTGTGGCACATCAACCAGGCAGCTTCAGGCTACTGATAACATGGAGGTACTTGAACATGTGAGTGACAATCTGCAGGTGACCATCTAAATGAGCTTTTCCAGCTTTTTCTTGTGTTATTCTTACACCAGAAACCCCCAACTAGTACTGTAATGAAGCAATGACCCTTAAATCTAAATTTCTCGTGATTTAACTGTTCCAGTCAATGTGTATCAATACGCTACAATACAAGCCTTTGTATTTTAAAGCTGCCTATTCTAGATCTCAGTCAGTGTAATTCTGCTGTTAATAATTTAAATGATGAAGTAGACTCGGTGAGAACAATAACCGTGAAACAGACGGAACTGTCTGCAGTGTAGGGCATAAATCCGTGACAACTCAAGGCTCTGCTGTTGAGCATCCGAGTGGATTAGCAGCTACAGGAGGGAGCCTGCTGCGGGTGGAGGCACGCGCTGCCACCAGGCAGGCGGAGGAGCTCCACAAGTTCAAACCTTTGATCTCTCCTCTTCATTTTGGAGGAAAAAAGCAACGCCCAAACAAACAAAACCAGCAACAAAGTAAACTCAGTAATGCTAGAAATGAAGCTGCGTGTTTTTCTTCTCTATATTGTTCTTTCAGTTCTGTTTTGAATCTGTATTTTTGAGGAAATTCTCCCTTCCTCAAAGATGCTCTCTTTGTATTCACACATAGGTCTCTGTTCAGTCACTTTTGTATTCAGTGTAGCTGTGGAGTGCAGGGATGGGGTGAATCTTTCAGCTCACATGAGCTGTCATGCTAAAGTCAGATTGGTACTACCTCCAGTCTCTAAATTAGAAAAGTTTGACTGAAGCCTGGCCAGAGCCAGGAACTCCTGAATTCAGTTCTCACAACTATGTGTGTTTCCCTATGTACTCCTATAAAACGTGCTTTATCTTCCCATGTGCCTCAGCTGGCTTCTCCTAATAACACTGACCTGCTTCATATATGTTTGATGAAGAGGGAAGATGGATCGGTACTTATTTAGCACAACACCAAAATGCTGAGGGCAGGATTAATAGAAGCACCAGGCAGGGAAAAAAAATCCTTTAATTGCCTCTGTATGAATGTTAGGAGGTGGATAATGGACCAGGAGAATTGCAAATCCTCGTTAATGAGCACAACTGGTACCTGTGTGGTATTACAGAAATGTGGTGGGAACACTGGTGCCATGGAATGGGTTATTGCTCTGTGGGGAAGGACTGTGTGGACTCTTGGAGATGATGTTATGGAAATGTGATCTCAAGTGGCTGGAGATGGGTGGTGGCGTAGGTGCGATGGGTTTGGTGAAGAAGGGATGCGAGGGAGTGGGATGTAAACCGCTGTGGGCACATCCCAACCCAGCATCATCTCTGTGGAGTCGTGTGAGTGTAACACTGCCAGCTTTGACTTCTGTCCCGTCCTGCTCTGCACTGCCTGGTCGGGGTCACCCATTTCACCTCGGTGGGTCTGTCCACCATCTCTGCAGGACTGTGCTCCCCAGTGGGAAGACTCATGTCTGGTGTAGTCCTTTAGCACCTAATTCAGCTGATGGGTTTTAGTGATAATAAAAAGCCTATTTAAAGAGCATATTGTCATTGAAATGAAAACAACAACATCTTGTATGTTTTCCAAAAAATATTTTTATACTCAGTGCTGTTATTTCCATTTACTTTAAGATGAGATGGTTGCATAGCAGTTTCTTTAGGTGTCCTCTATATTTGATATTAAAAGATGATGAATAGAATCTCTTGACTTCCCTGCTCCACCCCTCAGCTTTTTTTGCCTGGACATGTACTTGTAATCTTTAAAAACCCACTTACATAAGTTTTCTTTGCTCACTTTTGTACACTTTTATTGCTTTTCCCTGGATTCTTCCTGCAAAATCCTCTTCCATGTAGTAGCCAAAACTGAGGCAATGTTTTTTTTTTTTAAAAGCCTGTTATACTGGCTTATATAAGGATATTCCCAATACATCTAGTGACAGCCTTAGTAGAATCAACTATTTTGTTGACATTTTTAGCAGGACTGTGAGGGGAGCAGATGTTTCTCATTGCGCTGTCTCGCTCAGGATTCCTTAGCTCATTTCCTGAACAGTAGTGCTGCAGTCGCATCTCGCCAGTCCAAAGCTGATAGAAACTGCGCCTTCCTGTGCATGTCGTGTCTTGCCAATCCTCAGATTCTCCTTGATTTTGCTGCCCTGTAGCCGAGCTCTCCTGTCTGGTGTCAGGTCATGTCTCCTGCCATCTCGTAGAAAACTGTCTCAAATTTTAAAGCCTGGCCCAGTCTCCGCAGCCTCCACCTTCAAAGGGTTTGCTCTGGCTGGTAGCGGCCAAGCAAAGGCATCCTGTAATTGCCTCGGAGCAGCCAGAGCTGGGCATCGGCACGGAGAGCTTGGATGCTTCCCTATGATCTTATTGTTCCCAGCTCTGATGCCAAATCAGCATGACGGAGAAGGGAAGAAAAACTGTATTTAAATGGACAGGGGGAGGCGGAGGAGAGCTGGACAGTGATGGCAGAGGAGGCAGCGCTGAAGCCAGAGGGTGCGAAGGTCAGATATGCAGGAGGGCGATAGGTGGGAAATAGAGGAGTGAGGGTTGAGAAATGGTGGGGAGGAAGGAGCAGAAGTGGGTGCTGTTCTATTTGGCTTTGGAGAAGGATGCTTGGTAAGAAGTGAACGAGTGCTCCCTGGAAGCCAACTGTGATTTCACACGTGGCAAAATGTTGCACGGCTGCGATGTGCAGAGAGGCGCAAGGCTGGATCCGGCACTGGTGTCTTGCTCTCCTCCCTGGGGAACGGCAGCCCTCTGTGTGCCTGCCCGGCTGCTGCTGCTCAAACACCTTTTCTAAAACGTGCGACCAGAAAATGTGGGTGCCAATGCATGCTGCTGTGGCTGCACAATGACTTCCTCATCCAAAGAAAAACAAATGTTAGCTAAAAGCATACCCTTTTCCAATGTCAATTCCTTACTATTGTGTTTTCCAGCTCCCAAAGTAGGTGCTGAATTGTTCCTTTGGTTTTAGTCATGTGTCAAGGGCTCTCCCTCTTCAGAGAGTTGTTTGATTTTTTTTTTTCAGGTTAAGTTATCTCACATCAGGGTTGCAAAGTCCTGTTCCCTAGTTTGCCCCCTTTTCTTCCCTCAAAAAAAGAGCAGAGGACAGCAAACCAACAGGACATTCATTACTGCAGTGCAAAGGTAACCAATGCTGCTCCTAGTACTTAGTTTTCTGATGGGGTTTTGTGGAGGCTGTATTTGGTTTGCAGCTGATGCACAGTGCAGGACTTCGGAAAATAAAAATTTCAGAAGTTGGTGTGAGTTTTGGTCACTGGTGACAGTCCCCACAGTTCACCTTCTTCATGTTTGTCTCCATTGACATTAGTATTGTAGGATGGTAAATGACCTTAGAGCGCCACTTGCCGCCACCTCCTGTGGAAGGCCAGCCTGTTACCTAGGCACACTGCTGCTGTGTCTCTTGTGCATGGTGTTTCTCAAAGGAGTTGTAAGTGGTCATGGCTTGACCATGAGACTCAACCCCAACAAGCTAATCTCTCAGTTTAGGGTAGTACTGCACTTAAATACAGGTGTTGTGCAGCTGGATTATTATATATGTGACTTGAATTGCAGATTTGCCTGGTAGATTACAGTTGCAGGGTCTTTGGGTCACTTAAGTGGGGAGGAACAGGGTCTTTCTTCCCATCCAGCCCTTCTGCTGTGCCACCATGGCTCACGCAGCTGGGAGCTGGCTCAGCCTCTGCTGTGTCCACTCCCATGATGCTACAGTGAGTCTTTAAAAAAGAAAAAAACAACCCCAAAACTTCATGGCTTCAAAGAGAGGATTAAAGCAAATAGCCCCAAAAGTTCAGAAACCGGAGAGCAAATAAAGGGAACCTCAAATGGATATTATGAGGGGGAAATGTCATGCTTTCTGAGCACTGAAGTCATGAATTTGCATGCCTAGAACTGGATCTCTGGGCCTGGCAATTCCCCAGAGTGGGTGCTGTCATTAGCTGCCACAGATGAGGTCGTCAAGGCTGGTTTAAATTAAGCTGGGGCAGATGGAGACTTGAGCTGAACTCCTCTGTGCAGCTCCTCGCTCCCCTCTTCCCACATCGCAGCAGCCTGGTGTAACACTAACTCTACAGAAATACACTTTATTAATAATGAGTTCATGATTATAACAGAATGAGAGATGAGGTGGGATTTGCAAATTGTTTAAAATTATAGCACTTAATTATAGCTAGACCTGTTAAGCAGCTAAAAGGAAGGCTCCCTGCCCCTGTGCTGCTCATTTTGTTAGCCGGCTCCGTCAGGGTCCCCGTCATCCTGTCCCACCCACCGCAGGGTCCCCATCGCCCTGTCCCACCCACCGCTGTTAGTGAAGCCCCCCCAGCAGCGCTGTCTGTCGGAACGAAGTTTCGCAGGACTCTGCAGACGTGTCCCAGAGACAGCGCTGCCCTGTCGTCCTTGAGGAGCGATGGGATCTGGCCATGACATTTCATTATGCTGATTTTAACTGGCGTGAGTAAAACTTGTGGACAGGCTCCAGTCTTGTGAGGGGGAGGAAAGAGTTGAAAAAGCAAACCATAAATTAAAATAATAACAGTATGGGCCAACAAACAGCACGCACATGTACAACAAAGAGAGTCACCCTAATAAATACATTCACTTTGATTTACGGTGTTGTGATAATCCATACAGTCATCCTCTCAGTAGTTGGGAGGTTTTTCTTGTGTGGTGATGAAGGACAAAATCAATGTTGGGTCTTTTCATTCTTTTAATAAGAAGAAAATAATTCCCCCTCTGTGTTCTGCCAGTCTTGGGACTTGGCTTCAAAACCCGTATAAATCTGTAAAAAATGTAATACTGCCTTAGGATCTTCTTCCTCCTGCTCCTGGAGGAGGGATTTCCTGAAGATGTTTGTCTGAGCTTTGGCTCATAAACCTGGCTGCTCTAACCCGCCTTCCCCTTCCCTTCCTGCTCATGGGGCCGGTGATTGCCTGTTGTCCTGGTGTTGTCTGTGGCTGGGAAGGGCGGTGGGGTGGGTGCTGAAGGACTGGGTGCTGGTGAGGGGGTAGCTTTGCAAAAAAGACAGGGCAAACTCTTGGATAAATAGCCAACGAAGGGTGAGAAGCGCAAATCATAGAATCGCATCATAGAATCACTCAGGTTGGAAAAGACCCTTGGGATCATCGAGTCCAACCACCAACCCCACTCTACAAAGTTCTCCCCTACACCATATCCCCCAACACCACACCTAAATGACTCTTAAACACATTCGGGGTGGTGACTCCGCCACCTCCCTGGGCAAATATAAATGTTTATAACTTTCTAATGTAATAGTAATATTACATTTTACTGAAATGTAAATAATGCCAAGGGAGCATCATTTGTCAGCGAAGATCCCGTGATGCTCCATAAGCAAAGTGTTAGTGAGATGTGACCACCTCCATGGTGAGAGTCAGCAAGGAGTCAGATACACAGCTGACATACGGGGAAGGAGATTTGGAGCGAGATGTGAAATGTGGACATGTCTGTTGGAGATGCTTTGATTTCCCTCATCCTTCTCCTGCCACAACAGGAGGCAGGTTTTATGTGGTGCCTCCCAAAAAAGCCTATGCAGGCTGGGGAAGCCCAACCCAGGGGTCTCTGCCTGGCCAGGCTTCCCCAGCCCACGGGGGCTTTCCCCACACGTGGCTGGCACGTGGGCTGGTGATGGATGGGTCTTGTGGCTTGGAGGGGAATTGCAATTAAAACTTTCCAATCCGGAGCCAGCCTAATACTGACTGGGGAAGGGCTCAGGTCCTGTGGTGCCCACCGGAGATAAAACCCAAGTGGAAATGAAACAGGGCTGGCAGGGTGTGGAATATTTTTTTTTTTAAATTTCATTTTGTATTAAATAGTAGTGAAAATAGAAATGCTGTTATAGATTTGATTCCTTGGGTGAAGATGTAAATAGCCCATCTAAAATTCTGCCGTAAGAATAGAATAAACATCCTTTGAACCCACAAGAGAAAGTTACTCATTCCCAATGTGATGGATTTTGTTTCTCTCATTACATATAATCTTGGAAATATATTTAGAAAACAGTGTTTAAAGTGATAAAAATATTGATAAAATTGCCCATTTTATTTACTTGTAATGCTAGTTTAACATCAGCCTCATCATCGACATCATGTGATATTTCTGTAAAGAAATTGTAGCAATCTTAGAAACGCTTTTCCAGATACAAATCAGCCACCTCAAAATTCCTTTTGCCTGCCCTCAACCAAGGATATTTAGAAAAGTTAAACATGTAAACTATTTTCTTCTCTCTGTGGAATTAGCTGATGAGTAATTTAATATATATATTTTTGTGGTGCATTATTGTGAAATATATTTCATTATCTTTAAGTGCATTAGCTGATACTTTAAATTCTATGAAAACGAGAGAGTGTAGCTCTGCGAACCAGCTTTCGGTGCAGTGTGGGCATGTAGGTACTGAGCGAATGCATGTGCTGCTGTTGGGGCTGTGTGATCAAGCAACGTATCCTACTTTGGTGTGTATATAGCACAGCCCTGGAATAGTGTTTGCTGTGCACAAACCTAAAAACTTATTATTTCCAGGTAGAATTACCAGTGTAAGCCTAATAAATAATTTCTTTGTGGTTTATCTTTTTACATGGTGGGGGGGAAAGGCGTTTTTTCATGCTAAACGTAGGTGTGTACACCGTGTTACTGTGCGGCAAAGGCTCAAAACCACTTTGCTGTTGAGGAAGCTGCACGTGTTACATGTGTGTGTACTGGCAGAAGAATGCTTCACATCTGGAATTCCAGGAGTGGGAGGACAGAGAGGGGGGATCCATCGCTGCAGTGGAGACAAAGCTGGGTGTGTTGGGGTGATGCTGGACCCGCCCTGGGTCTGGGGATGGGTGGTGGGCACCCCCCAGCACCGTGTCCTGCAGGGTCAGGCAGAGGGATTCCCCTTGCTGGGAACCCAACTGTGCTTTTGCACTTAAAAGACCATTTCTTTCCAGCCCTGAAGCATCCCTGCTCTCGCTCCTGGTCCCAGACCTGTTTTTCCATGTTCGGTGAAAGCCATGCACTCTTTAAATCGTTTTCCTGCGGCCTTTAACCTGAACAGATTACATTTTGGGGAGCTACAGAGGACAAGCCTGCTGTCAGAGCAGAAAATCAAATTTTTTGATGTGATGTTGTTGCATTAAAAGGGCCAATCTTGTGTCATGTAATATGTGAATAATGGGACTAGCATGTGATGTCAAAAACTTCCAACCGCCTCATAAATAAATGCAGCCCTGCCCATCCCCCCCGAAAGGTCACCCCGCTTGAACCCGGGCTCGCATCCCAAATTACCAATGTGTTCAGAGTCAAGGTTAAAGGTACAGTATCCCCTTTCAAAAGGCACATGTCAGTGTCTGTGCTGGGAATGATAAATAATGCTTGAAACAGGCTATCAATTTCCAAGGGCCCTGCCCCCCCTTTTCTCTTGTGCCGAACTTTGCCGAGGGTCTGGTCCTGGGGAGGGGAGCAGAGATTGCACCGGCGCTTTGCGGCGGGCAAGGACTTGCCGCAATCTCGGCGGTGCCGGCTGGTGCTCCGGCTGTGGGCAGCCCGGCCTCTCGGACCCCGGTGGGGGCTCTCCCAGCATCTGCTGGGTCACTGGGCTAGGGAAGGCTGTAAATGTCACTGCCCTTAACCCAGCAAAGTCATTTAGATAGCTGATTTCGCACATTTAAGTGTGTAAAGCTTTATGGGCACGTAGGTCATTGAGGTTGCAAAATTAAGCAACAAACTGAAAAACTTTGGAAGTGCCAGAGCTTGCACGTACAACCCAACTGCCCCTCCCTGGATGAATGCGTCTGATCTGGCCTTAAATCACATTGGCTCCTAGTGCTTGATTTAGGGGACTTGTGGCTGACTTGAGCACAGGGGACAGAGGTGCTCACTGTGCAGGTGACATCCCACGTTCACTCTTACCTTCCCTGTTCCTAGCTCTGCGTTGCGTCCTGTATAGCAGCTGACCAACGCATGGACTGCAAAGCTCACCCTTTCTTCCTCAATTCATCCCTGTGTCTATTGCGGTGCACTGGTACTTACTAAACAATTGGGAAAATACCCTCAAAATTTCCTTGTGAAATCCCACATTGCTCATCTGGCTTATAGCCAAAATAAATCACTATTAACCCCTTTTTACACACAGGCAACAAAGTCGCTGTGGTTAAGGTCACCCACATAAGTTACGTATATGAATTTGGTTTAAATGAGGCTGTGTGTCTATAACCAACAGATAATTTCGTTATTCGGCACCAACCCGTAGCATGCTTCGCTGTGCTCGCTAAATGAGGTCAGGCTCCTGGAGAAGGATAGCAAATTAGCATATAATTCAAGCATGTGTAACAATGCATATGCAACAGAGGGACAAATTAAGTTGAATAGGTAAATTTAATGATAGTATTTTCTAGCTTTTTGCAACTTTAGCATTTTATGCATAGCTTTTTTTTTTGATTAAAAAACACACGTGGTCCTTAAGACAGCCACAAAAGCCAGTGGTTTCTGTGGAGCACGTGGGGACTCTGGGAGGGTGGTTCACGCAACTGGCTGGGCCAAATGGCCTCCAGCAGCCGTGAGGCTGGAGGATGCTTTTTGCTCGTTTGCTGCATCTATAGGTTTAACAGTTTCCAGAGACCACCTTTGTTTTCCAGGCTTACGCCAAGTTTTGAGTTTTATCACCTCAGATCTTTGGCAATTTGAGCAACTGGGGGGGTCAGTGGTCCTTCCTGTGAAGGCCATGGTAGGAGGCAGATGTCACTGGGGGTGGCATCTGTGTGCCCTCAGAGGCAGGTGCAGCCATTTGAGCAAGCCATCATGGCTCTCTGTAGAGCCAGTGGAGACCTATAAACCCGCTTTTAGAAACCAGCTAGGACAGGTCGGGGAGCTGCCTACTCCTCTCTGGAGAGCTATTTGTCTGGCCTGCCTTGGCTGCCCTCTTCCATGCCGTTCTCTCTTGAGCGACAGCAAAGGGAGCATGAGCTGATTAGATCAGACTTACCAACGAGCTGGATGTCCCAGCGGGGGAATATGAATCCCACTCTAGAATTCCTCTGATGCCCAGGGCTACCTGCACCCCCCTGTCCCCACAAAACCAACCAGTTCTTCGGGAGAGATGGATGGGTGACCTCTACCCTGAGAAACAAGATGTCCTGTGATGCTGCTGTTCCTTAACCAAGGGAGGGATGGAGCTGGTGCCACTGGATCAATGGGGATCATTATCCATGTATTTAGTATTAACCAACAGCTATGATGGAGAGTTCCTGTGTTTAGATGATGAATCGAGTATTATGAAGTGTCTGTGGTATCCCTTGGCATGTGTTTTCATGTGGTACCTACTCGAGGTTATCAGCCTGGCAGCCACATCAGATCAGAGTGTGGTGAAGCTGAGTCTGTTGCCCTAATAGCGAGGGATGTGTGAGGAACTTTTTGAAAGCTCGTAAAGTTTAATAAATTCCTTGAGCTAATAAGGGCAGTAATTCTCAATGCACAAGCCTCTCCCCTGCCCAAGCAATACCCTGTCTTCTCTTTCTTTTTTGTAAGGTTTTTTTTTGTTAAATTATATTTAGACTAACAGTAGATAAACTAGTGGGGCACATAAAACTTGTATTCACATTTACTTAAATGGAAGGAATGGGGTTTTATGGAATTAGGTTTGTAAAAGAGGCTGGAAATCGGTGCAGTTCTCGGTGCTGCTGATGGGGAGAGTGGCTTTGGCTCTGTTTGCGGCTGCACTGTCTTGTCCACTCCCGTCTCCTCTGGAGCAGAGCCGGGACCTTCTCCGGCACTGCGGTGTGCCAGAAGCCTGCGCCCTGGGAACGCGCCCGCTGACCTGCTCGGTGTAACAGCCGTCAACCCCAAACCCTACCGAAGCAGCTACATCTGTTTTGGCTTTGTTTGCAAGGCAGAGGGGAGGGAGGTGCACTCTGTGGTCAAGGGCCAAACTACATGTCATATTTCATTACCTTCATTAGCTACTACAGAAGGCTGTGTTAAAAGGAGGAAGGTTGTGGTTAACTCTTCAGCTGCCAGCTTTTTTAAAAAAATCAGTTTAAATTCCACTTCCTGCTCTTCTCAATGTGCCTTTACCTTTGTTTGTAGCCTATCAAACCCATAAATCATGTTTATGCCCAGGATTTTGCCCCCTTAGTGTAAAAGAGGCAGCAAGCTGCCGTTTCACTCCCAGCTAGCTGCTCGGAAGATGCTGAACCATCTGGAAACAGTTACGGGAACGGTAGTGTAAACCCAAAAGGGAAAGTGTATTTAGCATTAATAAAACTTTCCTTTTTATTTTGTCCACGGTTGTCTTTTCCTTTTCCACCTCGCATTATTCTGTTGATTTAGTATTGCTGACTTCTTGTGAGGGAGGTAAGGGTGAAAGGGCGTTTTGTGATGGTGGTAAGATTGGGGTGAATTTGGCTCCTGGTTAACGATGCAGTTTCTTATATGAACAAGTATCATGAAAAGGAATGAAAAATTCCTTATGCTTCAATTGCACATAGTATAGAGATGTTTTATAACATCTTAGTTAATGCATCAGATATCTTCATTACAGTTAATTGGCTTCAAAGAGCATTTAAAAATATTAATCCAGGCAGACCTGTGATGATACAAGTGTGTTTTATTGCACCATACCATACGTTTTGCTAAGTAGAATATAATCTAAGTTAATTACATTTTAAATGTGGCGCTGCCAGTGTAGCTCAATGATGCTGCCAGAAAGTGTGGCTATTGCCAGAAGGAAGTGGGATGAGCCGTAGAGAACTGGTTTCACTGGGAACCATGTGGTGGGTTGGGATAGGGAGAAAAGCCGGGTCCTCTCGTCTCCCAGACTGCTGGAGGTTGGAAATGCCTTTGGCTGTCGCCAGTGCTGCTTTGCTCCTGTTTTTGGTGGTGGTGTGTCAGTGAGCCTTGCTTTAAGAGAAAAGGTACCAGCTAGCTTATTTTACCCTTCCAGCCGACATATTCAGTGTAGGTTTTTATAGCACAGCCCTTCCGGAGGTGAGGAAATAGGATTTTTTTTTTTTCTTTTTAAATGTCTTCTCCAATACAGCAAATGTGTAAAAACTCTGCAAGCAAGTCCATAGGTTTCAGAGCCTGGCAATCGTGTGCTACGTGTATCCTCTGAACCACGTTTGAAAATATGTTTAGGAGGCAAAATGAGAAAACTCAAACTGAAAATTATGTCCATTTAGAAAAAGTTAAGAATGGATTAACAGCTGCAGATGTTTTTTCATTGATACTTTTGCATCACAGATTTGACAGTAGGAACAAAACCAAATTGCATATTAATTAATAAAACATTATCAGTTTTATAGTCTCTTGCTCAGTAGCATTTCCCTTCGTAATCTGTAAATATCCTTTTTCACAGGCAAATATCTATTTATTATTTGTTCTAGCGTTTTTACACAGATATGTTGAGACGTAATCTGCACTGAGGCAAGATAGCACAGTGGGATTAAGATTCAACTCTCTATTTGGCAGCAACAACAGCACATACAGCATTTTCACTATTATTCTTAAAATCCCAAAAGACTACATTCTGAAATTACTCAAATTTTGTAAAGAACATGTGTGAGGGGCATATTTCTTAGCAGCTATGCCTGTTATGTCAAGCGGGCAGTGCTTTTTCTCAAAATTAAATGAAAATTTTGGTTTGAAATGAGATTTCTACCTGGCTCTGTTTTGGCTGGCCCAGATGACTGCTACTTCAAAATTGTAAACCTTTAGTAATAGATGCTTTTTAATGGGAATACCTGCACAACCATAGCCATAGTAGTGTGAATGCAGTGTGATTAAAAAATGAGGCAGAACAGCAAAATGCTGCTTTTAATTTATCATTTAGTGGCAGGAAAAAGCTTGTTTACTTCTTTTTCATCTTCTGTGCTCTTAAGACTTTCAGCCATTATTTTGAAATGTATTTTATAATAAAACCTCAGTGGTTATGTTGCCTAGGGCTTTAGTGTCCATTTTCCAGAAAGGAAGTATTTTTAATCTTAAAAAATATTCTGTTGACTGATTACACTTCAGCATTTTAGTTGGATGCTGCTGCCTTGAAATATACTTATTATAGCAGAGATTTAAAAATAATTCTTTGTGATCCTATGAATCGAAAAGGTTCAGTAACTCCTGTACGTTATACACGCAATATAATTTTTATTCTTTTTCAAGCAATTAGTTTAATTTTACAAGCTTGGTGTATGTTATCTATAGTTATTTTTAAAGACATATGTTCACTCACATAAATCTGGTTGCAAGCACATGTATATGATGTACGTGTCCAGCTAGCACGTCGTATCAGAGCTGCCCGTTGGTCATCGGTGACTGACGTGAGGTGACAGGCTGTGTCTCTTCAGCTCCTGGTGCTCCCCGAGGCTGTGCTCTGCAGACCCCTGGGCAGGAACATCTGCCCTGCTCCTGCTCGGGGGGCATCCTCGGGGGAAGCCGAGGTGTAGAGCCGCCCGTCCCACTGGTCCTTTCTGCCCAGCAAGGCTTTTCTAGCAATAGGAGTTGCAGCTCATTTGTCGGTGCCATGGGAAGAGCAGAGCCAGGTGTGTTGCTTGTGCTGGACCTTATCCTGTCTCTGTGGTCCTCATCCAGGTGAGGCTCTACTAAGGAGAGGGAGGGAGATGGACCTGGCAGGCAGGACCCTTCTCTGAGGCTATTGCTGGAGTCAAGCCCAATCTTGTCATGTGCAACAATTTCTCTTTGACGTATGTACTGCAACCTTTGTTGCAGTCCAGAGTAAAACATTATGTTCTTCTCATTAAGAGACTCGTGAACATGATTCTCACACCTAATCGATGTTATGCCCAGACTCTTTGCGCTACGTGGTAATTATGAAACCATACCAGCCTGTCACCAGGAAGACTTTGTTCTTGGTCCTGCAGCTAATGTGTTAACTGGGAGCCATGTTAATCCCCGAGATGAAAACTCTCAGAAAGACAGGGATTGTCAGGAGAAGCCTCTCAGGCTGTGGCTCTTACAGTAAGACCTCAAATTAATTCTCCTCCATGTCAAGAGCATTTGGCCTTAGACACAACAGAGACAGTCACATTTCATTGCAAAGTCAGGTTTCAAAGCCTGTTTGCCCAGGTGCTCGTTCAGTTGTCCTCGGTAGAAGAACCTCAGGCAACTCTGTGCAGTGCAAAACAGAAATAAACTCTTGCATGCTCACGCTGAGCGCTCCCTGGAGCCTGGAGGCCTGATCTCAGCCATTGCTGCCTGACCCTCTGCCCACGGATGATTCCAGTAGGCAACCCTTGGCACAGAGTGCGTGCTGTGTTAAAGTGAAAAAGGAAACGGGAGTACACGGCAGGGTCAATTGGCATGTGCAAAGATGTGTCCAGAAGATGAGCTGGGAGTAGATCCCTCTTCTGTCAGTCCACTTCCCCCTAAAAACTCCATTAAACTATGAATCTTCATACTTATCAGCGTGGAAATACCTAAAACATATTC
This sequence comes from Dromas ardeola, assembly GCA_013398915.1. NCBI lineage: Eukaryota > Metazoa > Chordata > Aves > Charadriiformes > Dromadidae > Dromas > Dromas ardeola. The sequence continues at coordinate 187,577 of VYZM01011932.1, read as the reverse complement.
CTTCATTCGCTGGGGATGAACAAATACCTGCACGAGTGCTAAGCGAGATCTACTGCAAACACAGAGATACAGACATGTTACAGAAAGAACAACTGATGAACGCATTCCATACAACACAGATTACTTTTGCAAGGTTACGTCTGGTGAGCACACCTAAAGTAGGGATGCTCTGACATGAGGAAGTCCTGTTAATTATCATGTGCTACAGACATTTAATACCTGGGATTATTTTGACAAGACTTATTTGATTTTTATTTTTTTCTGGGCATCTAAACAGAAGGTTGAGGGGGAAGTGTGAAACAACATGCGACTTCTTAGCGAGGAGAGGACAGGAGGTGGAATGTGGATGAACACAGTTGGGGTCTGCAGAGATAAGGGCAAAGCATTTGCTGAGGTGCACCACGACCCACTGAGCAGGCATGGCACCAGAGCCAGGACATGGCGGTGTCCTGGGGTGACTTGCTCGGTGACCTTGGCTGGGCTTGGAAGGAGCACGTGCCAGGGATGAGTCCTTGAGCATGCTTCTCCCTAGGCAAGTACCCAAGAAATACTCCGATAATCTTCAGGTTTGCAGTGTCTTGGTTCTGAGAAAGATGTCTAAAATCAGTTGTTATTTTGAAAATGGGGGTTTAATTTTCATCATCAACCAATTTGTTTTTCCTGTATGGCAGAATGATGATGTTTACTCAGCTTTGTAAAACTGCTTTAAAAGCCTAGATAAAAGAAGCCTGTACATTTGAAGCATTATCACTACTACAGCATTGTCATCTCATTTCCACAGGAGTTCACAGACTATTAGAAGCATCTGCAAAGTTTTTGTGTAAACGCAAGTAAAATGGCTAAGGAAACAAAGCACTTAGAAAATTGGTGTACACTGCCGCACCCCTTGGACCAGAAGTCTCTCTTTACAATCTTCCCAGGACTGGAGTTCAGGGGTATAGTAGATGAGGAGTGTGGTACCTTGGCAGGATCATGCAGGGCTGGAGGAATGATATATTGAGGCTAATGTAATTTGTGAGTGAGGGACATTGTTCAAGTGCAGTAAGAAAGTGCTTACTTCCTGCATCTAACTAGAGCCATCAGTATATCACTTTCAAAATGAGCAGTTTAAATTAAAAGCTAAACTAAAAGAAACCTGGCTGCATCTGGGACTTGTCAGAAGCCTCATTCAGATATGCCATTGTCACATTTTCCAAGAGCCTGAAGATGTGGAAGATAATTATCCCATCCCATAGACAAGACTATTTGTTCCTTACACCAGTCGCTTCTATGGCTGTGCAATTCGAGTCTATCTCTTTTTTTTTTTCTCCTCATTTAAAGGGTACAACAGACTCATCAGGCTGGTGCTCTCCTTAAATTTCCTGTTTGCATATGCTGCAAACATAAACATTTTGTAAAGCTAAGTTTGTCTGTATTTCCCTAGTCCCAGATCACCTTATAAATCTGAAGATTACGTGTTTCATTATGCCTCTTAAATTAACAAGTCTGTCACACCAGTCACAGTCTTTAAGGAGAATTCACCCCATCTGGTGAAGACAAATCTTCTGCAACTTTTGCAGATGTTGCAGCAGGTCTGGCCCCTGGTGATTGGTGTAAGTGTAGAAGTCCCTCAGCCCCATACCAGAGATGAGAGGCATTCCATGTGCCAGCAAGCCGCTGGGTAGCCAATAAACCTGCCATGCTGGCCTGTGACCCTGTCTGTCTCCTAGCTCCTTCTCACTTGACAGACATGGCAAATGTCTCTTAAGTTTGGCTGCATCTCAGATACTTCATTGGACAGATGCTGTTTAGTTTTGGTTCTGTTCTAGCTTGTGCTCAGAAGGACAGGCATGATGGGAATGGCATGGGCTTTCTTATGGTGCCACTGGACTGTCCACATGTGTTTTGGTGGAAGCTTATCCAGTGTTGTGCAGCACCGTTAGCACCCGCACAGAACGTCAGTCTGGGGGGGACTAAAGTCATGGTGTCTAGACTGGGTCTTAAATTCTGATTCTGGCATGCTTCACGGCAATGCAGAATTAGACAGTCTTCACTGTTCCACGTGCCACTCTCCCTCCTTTCCGCTATTACCTTGCGTTTGAACTTGTGTCAGCACCAACCCATTGCAAAGGACTTCCTCAAAAGTAAACTGTTGCATGGTGATTTGGTACAGCAACGAAAACGATTTTCCCAAAATTTTTATTAAGCTTTTTATTTAATGTTCTGGTTACCTGGGTAAAAGCCTTTGTAATGAACAGTCTGTTTTCTCGCAGCGTCGGGTTAGAGGGGTGGATTCTTTGTGTCAAAAATTTTGACACTGACAAATACGAAATATTCTGCAAAGAAACAAAAATCACTCACAAGCATTCGAGCTGATGCTAATTTTTTTCTGATGGAGAATTTTCTTCCTGAATAGACAGCCAGGTCCCAGCATCCCACATGTCCCCCTGCAGAGTCTGGTAAAATAACCCTGAGAACATCTGGCTAATCTGAGTTATAGCAGGTCTCCTGATCGGCTGATGTGAGGTAAGGGTGAGAGGTAGTGGACTGACCGTCCATCCTAATGCTGGCTGCCACTTCCTATCAAACTGGCGTGTCTTGCGTACCTGGTCCTTTCTGGGTCTTGTTTGGGCCCTTTGTCAGCAGACAAGAAGCTCTACTGGCAGTTGGTCGTGCTCTCTCAGTCCTTACCCCCAGGTGCTGCCGCAGCTTTAGGATGGCTGGACGGGGTGGTGGGTTCAGGCTTTGCTTTCCTGCTGTGCATTGTCCAATTCCCAACAATTTGTTCTGTTTGGAGAGTCCCAAGCGCTGCCTGGGGCACCAGGGCAGGATGGCATTAGTGCAGGTTGTTGGTAACAGCGGTCACTGGCATTTGGGCAAAGGCTTTGGAGGACATGTATCTTCTGCCCACAGTGAGCCCAGGACATCAGAGTAGTGCCTGCTGTCGTGGTGCATGGTCACGGGGAGGCTGAGTGATTTGCAAAAGGCCTGATGGGGACGGGGTGCCTGGTCACTTAATCAGCTGCAGCCCGCCCCCCCACCCCCCCCGAGTGTTATCACAATAATCTTTACATTTGTCTAAAAGAAAGCTGGAGATGCCTGTTCGTACTGGTGAAGAAAATATAAATTTCAGGAGCAGAGGGAAGGAGAGGGAAGGGATTGCCTTTCTTTGCATTAATATAAGATGAAGATTAATTCTGCTAGCAGGATTCTGTTGTCTTGTCAGAATTCAGTGATTTTCCATTTTGGATCAGCGCAGTGCCAGAATGTAAATCCGATCGCCTTGTGTCTTTCAAAATAAAATCAAAAAGCCTTACTGATTGCTTATATGGGCAGCTAGCACACCTTAAGAAGTAAGAAAGGTTCAGACAGGAATATAATAAGGCCCGGGAAAGTGGCAGCATGAAAGGGATGACCTTTATTTGCAATCATAGCTGAGATTTACAGTTTATTACTGATAGCTTTTATAAAGAGCCATTCAGTTCAGAGGTGAGAGGTTTGTCATCTGGAAATGCAATTAACTTTAGCCTTATCCCAATCCCCCTGGTCTTAGTGTGAGAGCAGCACTTCAGCAATATCACGATTTTCCCTCTAATTTCTTTTTTTCCCTACATTTTTGTCTCTTCTATCCCTTGTTCTTTGGCGTAAATGCAGGTGCATGTTTTTTTTCTGCTATTATTTCATTATTATTAGATGCACCTTTGAATTTTTTATTAGATACAACTTGATTTTTGAATGAGAAGATTTCAAAGAAGAGTGACATTTAAACCTGAGAAGAACTAAGATAACTCATTGAAGGGAATTGTGCTATATATGTCAAAAATTAATTACAGACACGGAGAATCTCAAAAAAAAAAAAAAAGCCGGGGGGGGGAAGAAGAGTAGAAGAAACAGTTGCTTTTTAAATAACAATGATCATTGCTCTTCCACACATCAAGCCCGTATGCCAGCACCCATCCTTGCACTTGCAAGATTTAGCCTTGGTGTTTGCTGTTATGCGCTTATACATCAGCCAGGCGCGGATACACCGTACGTGCCCACAGATATGCACACCAAGGAATACGGCATGAACAAATGAAAGTCGTTTTGGCATCCCTGCTGTGTGTGTACGAGAAATCCCTAAAGGTCTATTTTTGTTTCACAGGTTCGGTTTTATGGCCCTCTCTTCTCTGTTAAGTCAGGTCTGTAGGAATTTAAGAGCCAGACACAAAAGCAAGAATTTAGTGCGCTTGGCCAGTTGGTTTAGGTTATTTGACATATAGCCCGGTATATTTTCCACAGTAGGCTCTGCCAGACAGATCAGAGGAGCCCGGCCGTGCCGGGGACGTTAACCCAGCGGAGCGGGGTCCTTCCCTCGGCCGGGGGCTGCTCACCCTCTGCCCCGGTATGGCCCTCTGGCCCCGCTGTGCCCCGTGCGCCGGCCAAAGGGACTTTGGAAAGTCCTAGAGCCTCTGCTTACTCCTGGGTAAACCAGAGCAGAATAATTACTGCCACCGTGGTTTTCATCCCTGTTTTATTGTGGCTATTATTTTCATCAGTGTTAGAGGTTAATATCCCTATTTTTCTCCTCTGCTGCCTGAACACAATGGGGGCTTAGCGCAGAGTCAACCCAGGTAGCCGAGGCAGCGGCACCATCTCCAGTGAGTCCGGATTAAAGCATCTCCAACAAGGATCTCTGCCCTGGCCAGTGCCGGTGGCACGCGGAGCTGGGGCCGCTGCAGAGCATGGCATGTTTTATCTCGGTATAAAAGACAAAGACTGAATAAGGCGTGAAGGCAGGCGGGCGCGGAGTGCGGGCTGCAGGAGTCTTGCACTAAGGTATATTTCTGTTCTGTGTCTCGGCTCATCCAGTCTCGCGGGGTGTCTGTGAGGCACCTATCCCAGCGGTACCCAAGTGTCTAATAGAGTGGAGAAAAAGGCAGCCCGGTTTCAGTGTCCTTAAAAACACCTTTCTGTGGTGCGAACAAGTGTTAATGTGAAAGGGGAGATTGCCTCAAACAACATGCTCTCAAACTGGAAAAGTAAACACTGGCCTTTGCTGCAGAAAGCTTTTGTTCTAAGGTGCTCTTTATCTTGATGATATTCCAGTCCAAAAAGCCTCCTTCCTGGCTCTTGACAGCAATAAAGAAACCTCAGTTGTATTTATAGATTTTTTCTTTTTGTTTCCCCGAAGATCCAGAACTGAGTAAGGGTGTCCTTGGTAGGAATGCTTACCTGTTTTATTTTCCTTCTTTTTTTTTACCCTTTTTTCTTTTTTTTGTAAGATGAGTGCTTTTAGTCTTAGAACTCCTGTTTACACAGGAAGGATAGTGCTGCTTGTAGTGCAATTATTTATTTTCTTTGGAGGCAGAGGGATCTGATTTTCCTGAGCTGAGAAATGGGATCAGTTCGTAAATCCTGAGGTAAATCTGTCCTTCTCCCACAGATAGGGAGCAGCAGCAGAGATGCTGTATGTACAGCAAGGGACCAAGCAGCGTTCTGAAATAACTGTGTTTGGTCTCTCTTAATGTGCCATGGAAACGGAATAAGCTAAAATGTAAATAGATGATAAACTTTCACTTTGCTAATATCCTAGACAAACTGTTCAGTCCTGATCTTTATTTGTTTTCCTGTTATGGGTTTTGGGGTGAAAAGAAATGAGTTCACAGATCGTCAGGAAGCTGGCTCAGGTTTTGATCTATAAGGTGAAGAACAATTTCGGCAGCGGTTTTTCCTCACAGCAGCCAGGTACGTTTTCAGAAGTCGGTGGGAATAAGATAAAATGAAAATAAAGGTACCACCTGATGAAAGGCAAAAGGAAAGCTCCCACTCTGCCTTTGGGGTTACTGGGCTTGAGCTGCTGCTGGTCGCTGCCGCTGGGGTGGGATCCAGCTCCTCGCCTCCAGGCTCGGCCAGCTGCCAGACCCTGGGCACCAGGGGGGTCAGGACAGAGGGACAAGACTTTGGGCAGTTCTGTAATTTAAAGTCGAGTGTGGTGAGCTCTGGCTTCTGACAGCTGCTCTGGAGGGAAGGACGTGCTGTACGGCCAGGGTCCTACAGACCATGAGTTTAAGCAGCATCACCAGCACCACCATGTCCAGGAGCTGCTGGTCTCAGCGCGGCAGCCCAGCAGTGTGGCCCTTGGGGCAACCCCCTCTCATCTTAATATTGCCACCGATTTGTTAACGAGGTGTATTTCAATGATGCCACTGAACATTCCCTTCCTTTACTGACCCACAGAGATACAGTGTGGTGCCACATCCTTATATGTATTTAAAATAGATGTACATATAAAGAAAGTCCTTATTAACTGGCAAAGATATTGTTACAATGGTGGATGCTAAGTCAATGCTAATAAATAAAACAGGATAAACATACTTTGGTATGTTTTTAGTTGTCAGAGAATGGATAACAATTATCATTAAGACTAGTAGGATACCAATATTAAGTATTGTCTATAGTTGGACTTAGATGATTGTTATAGGTCCCTTCCAACTGAATTAGTCTATAAAAATGAGTATGAGACCTATAATTAATGATTTAGAATTTTCATTAAGGATCTAGTAAAAGGTACAAAATCAAATGTGACTAATTGAGGTTAACCTCAAAAAAAAAAAATAGCAAATGCTGGTGGAACAGGTGCCAACCAGGCGCCTGGAGAAATTAGAAATATGTACTTCAGGTATCAAAATTATATTCAGCCCAAAGGAATGTAGCCTTGCACCCAGACAGATGGAAAAGTAGCACACATCTGAAGTAAAGATTTAAAGAGACTAAGTCAGAAAAAGAGCTGTTGTGGATTTCAATCAAAACGTCCCATTGCAATAAAAAGTGTCAATATTTTTTCATATGTGAATATGCAGCGGGATTGCATTTAAAGTTAGGAGGTTGGATAGTATGATCCACTCAGCTTGTGCACCCGTGTCTAGAGCACTGTTTCTGCCTGATGTGTTTTGGAGAGCACATGGAGAAATTCCTGAGTATGAGACGGTGCATGAGAGATTCCTCCCCGTGTGAGAGCTCTGGGAAGCGCTGAGCTTTCTTTGGGGAGAGGGAAAAAGGCAGCCTTTTTCAGCAACTGATGAGAAGCAACTTTTCCTTCAAACCATTTGCAGTAATTCTATAAAACTGGCGATGGTTTTCATGCAATAGTAATAGCAACAACAAAAAAGAGAAAGCTTATTTATTCAGCCATTTTTGTCAACTATGTTAGTGCATAGCTGGATCGGTGCACACCGGCACAACTGGAGAGGGGAGAGATGTGTAGAGGTGCCCTGTTATAAAATCATCGGTTGAATAGCTGATGAGAAAAATTCCTGTGTTTGGTAGCAGCGTGGAAGGCTTTTGTTCACATTTGCTGTTGCTTTGGATCAGGACCCATGAGGAGCCAGGGGCGGGTGGGGAGAGGCCGGGCTGTTCTCGAGTCGCTGCTCAGATTGACACCCCAGTCGTGGATGCTCAGGATTTGGGGAGTTTTCCTCCCTGCACCTCTGCCGTGCTGACACTGATGTGCACTTTTGCCTCAACTGTCTGCAGTGTGTGGCAGCTAAGAAATGGTTAATAAATCTTATGGATTCATTTAATCTGCTAGAAAATAGATTCACCACGTGCAGGGTGTGAATAATTTCTGTTACTTTTTGATCACCTGAAAAGATAAATGAAAATAAACACTGTGTGCTTGTCCGCAGAGGCTTTAAAAAAAATTCTGCACTTTCTGTGTAATAAATAAAAGTGAGAGAATTGCTAAAACCTGGAGAGTCTACAAGGTCGGTCTCCTCCATGTAGCTGCTCCATGTCTGTTCCTGCAGGTCCCGCCATGCTCCCAGCCCGTGCGGGAGTCAGGACAGGGACCCTGCCACCAGCTTCCAAAATGCTTCAAACTTTCTGGTGACATCCCTTTTGCCTGTTTTTCTTCCAGTAGCTGCAGATTGACAGCACACTTACTCCTGTAATAAGTTAGTAATTCAGCTTCTAATTATTTCCTGGTGGATCCCGGGCAGAAGGATTTTCATCTGTGTTTTTCTTAATATGTGGAGTTCGCTATAATTGAGGTGTTGGGTACCTGCCCTGGTGCTACCCTTGCAGCCTGTCGGTCATGGTGCATCTTCCTCTTCTGTGGAGAAGCAGCAAAGTTTCCATTATCACTTAGTGTGACTCATATCTGAGGATTCAGTAGAGTTTTAGTTGCTTCAAGTCTTTGAGACAGAGATATTTATACAGATAATTATTTTTAAAATGAAAGACACATGGGACAGAATCACCAAAGGAAGTTTGCTTTGAGTTTTTAGGAACACTCAGAGCAAGAACAATGGGAATCTCTACGGCTAAGGGAGCTGGGCGATTCGTTGTTTTTCTTTTGTTTTCATTTTGGCAGAGAAAGTGAATTTTGATACCAAATATCAGCACCTCTGCTCCCTTGGTGTGGGTCCCTGGTGGATGTCCTGGTGCTAATGGGAGCGGGTGGAGCAGCACCCAGGGGAGGGGAGGAGCTGCATTTGCTTTGTAAGGCAGAGTTAACGAGACAATAAAACAAATATACTTTATAGACCATCATCTATTTTACCTTACTCATTTGCAAATGAACATAAATGGGTTCATGTGAAACGTGGATAATAACCAAGATGCTGTAGGAAATTAATTAGAATTTCTTTATAATTACACACCTAACTCGAACCTATTAGTTACACTATCTGTTTTTTAATTGCTTTCATTTTTTGAATTTCTCAGACTTTTAAAAATATGATAGCATTTAATTTAAATATTCTGTGAAGTTTATACCTAGAAAACACATGTTAAATCCAAATGGGGTAATTTTTTGCAACTGGGAGATTATGCTTTCAAGAATTAAGCACTCTGTGCTTTATGTACTTACAGACTGAAACCCTGGGATAGAACTTAAAGTATACGTAAAATCCTGAAAAAAGGAAAATAAATATAGGAATTTATTTCTAGATTACCATTTGCATATACATACATGGGCTGAACACGTACAAGCTTTTGCTTTTTTTTGCTTGCTGTTCTGCTGAATTTGACGAATGCTGCTCCGTTTCCAAAGATTTTCCCAACACGGACACCAAGCTCCTTGTTTTCACAACAGCGGCTCCACCTCACGCTCTCACAGTTGACATATGACTGACTTCTTCAGGGTTAAAATACATGTGTCGTTATAAAGTGCAATCTGTGCCCATGACATGATTTGTTTTATTTCATAAATAAAATACCAGTCCAGTGATTCATAAAATTGTTCTGGGAGAGTGCTGTCTGCGGGGGGCTCTGCAGAGCTGAGAGGAGTTGGGCTTTGGAGACCCAAAATGCTGGGGACTGAGCCACTAGCAGGTACCACACTGATGTCAGTGGAAACTGTCGTGCATTACCTGCATTAATTATGCACGGGAAGGATTTAGCATCTAAGTCATAGCCTAGCTTGGAATGACCATCATCTTCGGACAACAGGGCAGCAGCCTGGACAGCTGGGCTGGGCAACACTGTGAAGGCTTTTAGATTCTACCACCATCCGTTTCTGTTAAATCCTGGGAGGAGATGTCACCAGAGCAGAGGGACAAACCGCAGCTGAGTGGCGCAGCTGCTGCTGAGAGCTCTGCTGGTGAAAGCAGCCCCTGGCTGGCCATGTCGGCTTGGTGGCGATGCTGGGAAACCCGATTCAGGGTAAGGAGTCAAGAGATATGGAATTACTGTTTAATCTGTTTCAGGTGTATGATTTTGATGGTGAAAGAAGCTTCTGCACTACATAGCTTGGGTGATACAGGAATGAACCAAGGTTTGGTTTATGCTGGTTAATGGTATCTTCTGCGCTGATGTCTATGGGTTTATGTATATTGTTTTGCAAGGAACCAGCGTGTGTGGAAAAATGTTTGGACTCTCTGGGAGATGTTCAGAACTAAATGAACAGTATTTCCTGTCTCTTCATGGAGTATAAAGGACCCAGATGTCAACAATCACTGCATATCACTCTCTGCTTTTGTTTTGTCTCAAGAAATTCTTTTGTGGTCTCTGTATTGGTCACATTTATTACATAATTGCAAAAGAGAAATGACTACTTCATAGGTCTGCATGAAAGCAATTTCTCTGTATCAGATAGTTTAGACTTGAAGATTACTTATGGGTGCGAAGAATGATGAATAGGATGCAACAAGATGTAAAACGGTTGATAAAGTTAGTGGAGGACTTGCTGATATCGCTGGGTTTGATTTGGATCTCTCTCCTCTATCCCGTTAATATTTTGTTAAAAGGAATATTTAGCTTTACAGGCATCTGCAAGAACTGTGACTACTGCTGTGTTGCTTTTTAAATTTCATGTAATGTAAGCTGCTTTATTTGTATTACTGTGTAATCGCAAACCTTGGTATCTTCTGCTACGTTTTAGCCTGATGGGTTCTCTCATGTGGCAAGGCCCACTTGTGCTCTCCTGTGCTCTCTTACTTCTTGGATGTGCTTATACCTGTGAGAAGCACTTTTTTCCCCCCCCTTCCTTTACTATTTTAATTCTCTCTGGTTTTAAATCTCTCTTTGCAATTCAGGATAAGTTTTTACTTTCAAGCAAGGAACTAAGGAGAAAAACACTTTTAGTTTTTACTGGGCTGAGTGATTTGGCGCTGCTGCGTGGAGCAACGCACAAGGTTTGGCCACTATTCTTCTCACTGGGGGAATAGAAACTTTAAATCTTATTATATGATGATGCTACATTATTAAAATTTTTCCTCATAGATTTGCTCACACTGATAATTTCTCAGTGTTCTTTAAAGGCAGAATAGAAATAGCATGAAAAATTACTCATACGTTATAGTCTATCCTGAAAAATAGCCTGGTCCCCTATCTGCTTATTGATATAATTAAAACTGGATTAGTTGGGTGGATTATAGAGTTTTCTGAAGTCATTAGGGAGTTTTCTGTCTCTTGTGACCACCCCATCCCTGAATTTAACTGTACTATGAACTGGCTCATATCAGCAAAGTCTGGCCACGTTTTGTTCTGGTTTGCGCAGCAGTGTGTGTTGGTGGTTGTGTCTTATTAGACCTGAGTGTGAGTATAAATCCTTCAGATTCCTGATTTCAATAGCGAAGCCAACCCAAGGTGCAAGTAGGGGACTGATAGATAAACTAGTGTGGTTTAGGGCCATGTAGCAGTAATACCAGCACACTGGCGTTTGCTCTTGGGCTTTGGGATTTCTGGGCAGACAGAAGGAGGGGTTCCACAGGTGGCTTCCTTCCCTACCTTGGGCATGTGGCAACCAAATTCCCCTGTACGTTCCCAGTGAGATATTGGGAAGTCATTTTTAAACCAGGGGGCTCATTAGTGAAGAGTCCATTCTAAACAGAGAGCCTGGTTGGAGCAGGTGACTTGGCTTAGACCTGTAGAGTCTCTAATGCCACCTTTTACCTGCCCCTGAAGGGTCGCTGTGAAGGGCAGGGGGGTTCCTGAGGCCGCAGCAGAGCCTGCGCAGGGGAGGTGCCGGATGCTTCTGCATCGGTTTGTGATGTGTAAAACATCCAGCGTTCCCGAGGAAATCTTGTCTTACCTGCACAGCATAAACAACTGAGTATATCTTCATTAAATAATGGTATTCACAAAGTTACCCAGGTGTATTTTGGGGGGTTGGGGGAGGGAATATTTGTCACATAAAAACACTTTTACATTCCAGGGTCAAAAGATAATGAGATGATTATTTACTCATTTGGTAACAGCACTAAGCATACTCGGCAACTATGCTAAATAAAAAGATTAGCTGTATCAATCACAACAATATCCACAAATATATTACGCATTTGCCACCAAAGTGAATTTTATATTAACCTATCAGCAAAAACCAAAGAAGCAGTCTTTAAATGTTAGTTTTAAAATGTGTGTAAAATGCAGTATATATCATTTTAGAAATGTTAAAAAAATAAGCCTTTTAGTGAGACAGAAGTTTTGGCTAGAATTTAGGACAAGTATCCAGCACATACAATGCTTTCTTGTTTTTGAAGGAATTTAAATGGAGAGTCTGAATGCTCCCTGGCAAAGTTAGCCTGTTGTATTACCAATGTACTCGCAGTGACATCGTGTTACATTGCTAGTTTCCTCTCACAGATTTTTCTTGGACAAAATTACGTAGAAAAGTCTCTGAAAAGGAGTTCTTGTGTTCTGACACTGTAAAAATAGCTTAATATCAGCTCATCAATAAGACATTATGCCTTCTGCATGACACAAAGCCCAACAGAATAGACAGGAATTATTGTGTGCGCTGGATGGGCAACACACTTCCCTCTCTGGTACATGGCCATATTTAGTATGATTAAAAAGGGCAGGGGGAAGAATTATAGGTAATTCTTAGGAGCAATTTAAAAGCTGAATTCTGTTGAGCCTGCATCTTCTCCACTAGAGAGATATTTATAGTAAAATCATAACTCGGAGGTTCCCCTCTCTTTCACTGTTCAATGAGAGAATAATTTATGAATCTGACAATCTTACCCCTGGATAATGTTAAGACTAACATAATGTTCAGTTGAGTAACCCTACGCTCCTAAAGTTTATTAGTGTGTAACAACAGCAGCAGGCTTGGTATAATGAAATGACACACATAGTCACTTTGGAAGCAGGAATGTCTTATTACGGATCTGCTACAAGGCAATGTTGGGAATCCACAATGCAGGTGGCTTCCCCCCTTCCAGCCAGAGATGGGATACCAGGGATGTGTGCAAGGAAAATTCGTCAAACAGGGGTTAACTCAAAATATAATCAGAGACAATTCCCATGGGGGGGTGGGGTGGCGGGGTGGGTGGCGGGGGTGGGGGAAAAATGTAGGTCCTAACATCCAGTCAGTCTGGCAAAATTCCTGGTTTTGGCAAGCACCCTTTTCCTTTTTTACCCAGAAGATCATAGAATTATTTATGTTGGAAAGGACCTTTAAGATCGAGTCCAACCATGATGATGCTCTAGGACAGAGATGGGAACTCCGCTGTGAGCGTGGGCTGCAGTCGGCATTGCCCAGCAGCGCTGGGGTGCAGTCCCTCCTGCACCCTCGGCATCCTCAGGGCCCTTGTCACCCATCCCTACCCCTTCCCTACCGCAGCCCCCAGCAGCATACGGGCAGAACTGCTCGAGGCTGACCCTCGGCTGGGGCTGGTGAGAGTAAAATCGTCCCAGGATTGTGAATGTTGAGGTCTCTCAAATATTCCGAAGCATATTTCACAGCCAGGAAGGTGGGTGATGGGTGGTAATAGCCCACGCTGCCTATGCAAGTGAGTGGGGTGGTCAGTACAGCTTATTTGGCCACAGAGCAACTGTGCTGTTCATTTCTGAGAGGTTGTCAAGAGAAACTGAAGGCTTTAAGTATATGACCTTTTGCAGGAATTACTTCAACAATGGCTTATTCTACTGTGTCAACTACAGTTGCAGTTATAACAATGGATTTCACTTTGAGAATGCAAATTGAGTTCCTAATTGTGGGACTTAATCCAGGGTGTGCTGGGCAGTAAGCTCTTAAGAGTTTTGTTCCTGCTAAAGCACGTTAGATTCCTGCTAGAGTCAAATACACCGTTCCAAAGTTGAAAATAATATATACACGGGGAGGAGAAAAAAAAAAAAGGAAAAATGGCTACGCTTAGTGAAAATAATGCTGGCATGGAGAGGAAAAAAGTCTCTAAGTTTTGCTAGACAGTGAAGTCTCTTGGATACATGGGTCCAGATTTTCATGGGACTTTCCTAAGGGCTCCTAGAGAAAGAATGGAAGTACTCACCTGTGTGCTGAAGTGCTATGGCTGCACATGCAAATTAGGAAATTGCTTATGCATTATCTTTGCTTGTAAACATAGTCTGTGTGCATGTTCAGACATGTACCTGCAAATAAGAGTTTTAATAAATACTAAGATAAATTGTGGACTGTTTTTTTTGCCATTTTTCATTTTAGTACATTAGAAAGAATAGCCCCAAACCCCAACAACTCATCTCTGTGCAGACTCCAAAAAGTTCCCTGCAGGTATCAGGGTGAGAAAGATATAAATTGCATAAGTTTAAAAAAAAAAAAAAAACCAACCAAAAAAACCAACAAAACCCAAACCAAACAAGAAACCCAATTAAAAATAAACCAAACAAGCATGATAAAATGTGGAAGGACTCAGGAGATAACCTTTGTGAGTGGTGAGCACGGTATCTTTTTTTTAATTGCCAAAGAAGCAACTTTGGAAGATTTTCTGAAGAAAGCGCTAAATATTTTTTAGGTCCTGCAGTTGTCGTTGTGGGCTTTGCTAGATACAGTATAATGCCTGTGTATATTGAGAAAAAATATCTAAAACTGTGGTTATACACCGCTTTATATGAAGCTGTACAATTAAATGTGTATTACCTGTGAAAGTAAGGATTTAGTGAAATTTCTATGCGTTTTTTTACAAACCAAGTATATGATTGCTTTTGACTTATCAAGAGGCTTATTTGGATAATGACTGCAAATTTGGAACTACTTTTGTATGTCAGAAGGCATCACAGAATTTCAGTGTTATGCCCTTTGGGTTAACATACAACTAGAGTCTCTTACAGATTAATGAACCCTGTCTTACAAAGATTAATTTATGAAATATTTGTTGTCCATTTATATGAAGTCACACGAGCAACGTCTGCTTCAGAAAAGTATGCATACGGAAGGCTAAATTTTAAAGTGAAACGCCAAGGAAAATTAACTTCCTGTGACATCAGGTCATAATTTCAGTAATGACAGTGCATCCTGCAGGAATGGGAAATGTTCAGATGTGCAACATCCTCTGCTGCTGTGAGATGTTAGATAATGAGTGGGAGGGATGAGACCATTTCCACTTCTACCAAATTTACTTCATTTATAGAAAATACAAAGCTGAAAGCGTCTTTTAGGAAGAGCTTGACAGCGAGTAGAATACATTGCAAAATACACAGGATTGGGTTGAGTGTACTGTTGACCTAATGAGCATTTACTCTGCCACAGAGAAGGACCTTACGGAGGCCCTGGCTGCCTGGGGGAAGAGGATGTTGTTATCATACAAACCTGGGCAAAAGGGGGGGCGGGAAGAGAAGGGGAAAAAAAGTAAAGCTATTAGAAAATATCACTTCTTGAATTCCAAAATGGAGATCCAGACCTCCAGCATGTCTTAATGTGAGTCTTCCAGGGTTTGCTTCCTTTCCTATTTAATATACAATGTTGCAGCCAGGACAAAAAAATGAAAGAATTTGTTGCAGTCGTTAAAGCCCACACAGCATTTAAAAGATAAATATTTACCAAGAAAGTAGCAGGAGCAAAGAACTCCCCGTTTCAAGACAAAGTCACTCTGGTTTTGATTTCTTCACAAATTGCGTGCTGTAAAGCAAGAAAATGTAATTTCAATGAATGTTCTAATGAAGTACTGTCTTTGTATATTGGGACCACCAACTTAATTGATATCTATATGCAGATACGTTAACTTGAAGATGGCTTTTATTTGAACTGTGCACCATTTTCAGGTAAAACTACTGTTTTCAGAGAAAATTACAGTTCTTTTTTAGTGCATGTTTCTATAAGTTTAGGGACAGTTCAAAAAAAGTGATTTTCATGAGAAAACAATCTTGTTAAGTAATCTGGCAGAGCGTTTCTTTGATGATCTTTCTGTGTGACATTGATCTGTCAATTTCCACTTTTAAAGTGAGGAGTTTGGGTACCGAGGAAGCGTGGGTGGGGTTTGTGTGTTCTTCGGGGAAGTTGAGAACTGCTGTTATCTGGAGTTGCTGCCTTTCTCTAATAAAGTACCCACTTACTCTTACATTTTTTTTTTTTTTAAAAAAGAAATACTTCTATTTACCAGTATCTTCTTTTTCACAGAACTCTGGTACAACTCCATTTTGCCCCTTCATATTTTGCTCTTGGCAGCTGGGATGGGTGTTTCCAAGTGCCCCGCGCTCCCAGCGCACAGGGTAACGCAGGACCATTGTCCCACTATTGTGGAAGCTGCGTGGGGCTGGAGGGCCAGCAGAAAGGACGAGCCTTTTGTCCCCGGTGCCAGCCGCGGGAGCAGCCGGGTTCCTGCAGGGGTTTCTCTTGGCAGCAGCCGGCACGGAGGCGAGTCCGAGGGGAGCGTGCTTGTTATTGAATTTGTAAATAACAGGAGCAGGTACCAAAGGAAGCGTACTCTGAGCAGGATGGAAAAATCATCCTGAGCACGTCCTGCTGGCCTGGGTGCCTTTGCAGGGGAGGCAAACAGAGCAGCGGCACTCTGCTTTTCCGCTCAGCCTCTCCCAGCTTTACACGCAGCAGGATTTGGTTTCACTGTATAAATCTTAGGGCCATTTCATGAAAATTAGACCGTCTGTGAAATGAAATGTAAGCATCTGGCAGATGGCTTGTAAAACCAAATCTTGGGAACCACCTGGATTTTAGGGATCTGAGTTACCTGAACTGAGAGGAGCTTTTTCGGCATCACTGACCTGTGTGAGCTTTGCTTTGGAAACTTTGCATGAAACCAGTTTTACAGATGTTGGGATTTCTGTGAAATACTGCGTGTTCCCCAAATGCAGGACATAGTGTCACCCCTGGTGATTGCCCTGTGAAAAAGAAGGCTCACATCTAGCTTGAGGATTTATGAGGCTCTCGTAGTTCATCCAAACAGCTGTCCTTTTTGGGACACTGTCGGCAGCAGGGGCTCTGAGGGGAGGCGTGGAGAGGGTCTCCAGAGGGGCTGCTTGAAACTGCAGCCGTCCATCCCTCTGCATCCCCTGGACTGGGGATGACGGCGAGGACAGATGCAACCGCTGGACTATGCACTTGTTCACACTACTCCCCTGAGAAGTGGTTCCGTTCTCATCCTCCTCTTGTCCAGTTCTGGAACTGTGTATGGGTTCCCAAGGTCTGTATTCCTGTCTTATTTATTAAATATTAATACATTATGGCTGTGAATTGAGGCAGTGTGGACCAAGAACTAGCTTCTTAAAAAGTGTTTGTCCTCAAAGTAAAGCATGAGTAATTCCAAATAATGGTCTTGGACTTTGAACACTGTCACTGGACGTAAATAAAAACTCTTAAATTGTGTTTTATTCTACAAGACATCTTCTTTGTATCTCATCTTTCTCCATAGAGCTAGACTGGTCTTGACCAGGCAGGATGAACCCTATGTGAGTTTGCATGTGAAGGTCATGAAGGTTTTCCTTACCAGGCTGTAAGGAAGATCAGGCTTTGCCCAGTAGATTATCAACTTCTGCAAATTTTCGTATGGTATCAATCACTGTGGAATCTCCTGCTTTTAGTTCATCTTGGTGATTGCTTTTTACCTGACAGATTCTTTCTTGCTCTTCTTCTGTGTAGCTTGTCACTTGTTATTTGAGAAACTTTACTTCAGGAATTTGGAGTGTCTTGTTATACTTTGCACATCATCAGTTTATGTGTATGAGCTGCAGTAAAGTGCAGTGATTGCTTAAAAACACTATAGTTACTTAAAAGAGATGACTTTGATTGTGTGTTTTTTGTTCCCATCACAATAACACTTTGCAGGTGATTATTAAATTAGAGATTTTCTTTGTTTTTCTAACAAAAAAACCCAACCTTTTTCATGTCAGTGCCAATTATGAGTAGTAATTTTTCACATTTTACAAAAGAATTTTCTGTCCTGCCTCCACGCCCCCCCAAATAAAGAAGGGCTTTGACACTCTATGACAAGGAGGTGGGGGGTAGGGTTTTTTATTATTATTTTTTGCAAACACAGTGCTTTTGACTTTTCTTTAAAAAATCTGTTGACTCTATTGAAATGTGACAGGGCAATATTTAACCTGAATAGAGGCATGTTGACTCCTCTTATTAAAACTGACAGTTAAGGACATTTCTCTCTTTATTCCTTCTGATACACGCAGACAAGTCTTCACTGCTAACTAGTATACAAAATCAAAAACAAAAAAATACAGAGTGAGGAGATGAGTACCTTATAAACAATATATGAATGACAATTGCAAGTTTAATCTAGCAAAGAAACCTTTTTTTATCCTTTAAGAAAATTAAAGCCCTTTCAAATTAGCTTGATATATGAAGACAGGCTGACATCATTAATTTTCAAGTATTCATTCTTCTTCCCTTGCTCCCTATCGCACACAGATGTGCGGTGTTCCAGGTGCTCTGGATAGGTCCACAGCGACACCTATAGCGAGAGGTGGATTTTGCCTTGGCTGAGGTGGTGGAGGGGTAGGTTGGCTCATGGGTGTGAGATCTGCTCTTCCCTGGGGACTACTTGGGGCATTTTGCTTTGGGTTTGGTTTTCTTTTCTCTTCAAGAAGAGAGACGATCTGGTGGTACTGGTGGCAAGCTGCTCTCCCTTTGGGTCAGTTTGCAGTGTGAAGTTGGACCATCATCCCTGCAGCAGCCTGACCGGCCGCAAGGCTTTTCTGAGGACTTGAAGTTCTTTCTGGCTTGTCTTACCAAAGGCTGAAAAGGCCAAGTTGCTCAACTTTTTCCTAGTTACTGTCAGAAGCAATTGCGTAAGTATCTGTAACCATGGAGTATGTTTGCCCATTGCCTGTGCTTTGCTACCGTGGAGGTTGGTGGTTCTGGGGTACCAGCAGTATTCACAGCTTTTTATCCCATGGCTGTCCCTAGCGTTTCCCATTATCACAGTGAGATACCTAGTGGAAGAGTCCTCTTACTCCATCATCTTTGTCGAAGGACAAGCTGAGCATCTTTACAAACGTTCCTGCATGTTTTTAGCTCTGTGGCAGAGTACATAAAGAGGAGTCTACGTAGCACAAAATATCAGCTGTTTGTCCATGGATAGCAATGAGGCACACACTGTCATTGTCACTGGATGAAAAGAAAAAGATTTAAATATAAATGAACAGCAACTGAAGACAGCAGGTCGTGCTTTGTATGGTTCCTTTGGCTGAGATGGCCATATCACAGTAACGATAGCTGTCCTAGTACTGTGGAGGCTGTGGAGTCTGGAAGCCCTTTTTTTTTATGGCTGACGTAGCACATCCAGGACCAAGAGAAAGAGGAGCACCGGGAGAGCCAAGAGTGGAAATTGTAACCTTCCCAAGATCTTTTTGTTATGCAGTGCAGCCAGTAACCCTGCCTACATGGTCTCAGAAAATATTTATTATTTCTGGAAAAGGAATCAGTTTCAAAGTAGCATTAAATAGAAGTTTATAACCTCTGATGTCGGGGGTTTGAACATCAAATACACAAGCAACAGGAAATAGCCCGATCTTAACCTCGTCCCTTCTGTTTGAAGAGCAGGAGTGAAACCTAGCAGGAGATGAAACAGCAGTTATGATGGTTAGACCAACACTGTGAATCCTTCTCTTTGCATCAGTTGGTTAATTTAAAAGACAGAAAAGTCAGATGTATATTTTGTACTTCTCGGATGAGATTAGGAGAATCTATAATGCCCTAAGGCAGACAGTTGAGACTTTTACGAGAAGTGGACCAAGATACTGTGTGTCATGTGGGTTCCATGGAGGAATTTGGGGTCTATAGGCATTTTTACACAGGTCTGAGAGAAGGATAATCAGACTAGCAGCTGTGTTGTTTAGAAAATCCTGGATGGGTAGCAGTAGCAGAAGAAAGGACTGACAGAAGAAACAGGAAACCAAAACTGTGAATTACAGAAATTCATGGCATTGAATATCCTGCAAGTCTAACTGAACTTGAGGTACAAAATTTAACATCTCTTCTAGTGGAAGTTGCATCTCGGAATTAAGCTACTAGTGAAAATTTTTTGGAGTAATGTTGGTCTCAAAACTTACATGTATGCATCCAAGCCACAAAAGATCTAAATCTATATGGAAAATATATGATCTGATGCTTTAGTTAATGTATGTGTGGTTAATAGTCATGTTCCTACAGATAACTGAGTGATCATGAACTTCATATGGGCAGAAAATTTCTGTACTTTTAGACCCAGGAACAGATGGAAACTGGCAGGTGATCAGTGCACCACCGGAGGTGGGGAGGGGATGTGTTCTTGATAAAGTAGAGGTAGTAATTTTGTACCAAATTGAGCTTCATGCACTGTTACTGTTATTTTGTTGTTTCTGCTCTCAAGACACCCACAGGCTCTATCTCATAAGCCGGGCTTTAACTTTGATATGTCAGGCTCCTTTGATTTGTGTCAAGGCTGTAAACTTTGTCTCACCCAGGATCTGCTGTCTGCTCCCGGAGCCCTGGCTCCGTCTTGGCAATGATCACCCTGCCCCTGCTCCCGCAGCCTTGGCTCCAGCAGCCTCGCTTCTCTCGGATCTGCTGCAGATACGTTCAATGAGAAGATTTCACTGCTCTGACTATGTCACAGCTCTGTTTAAGACCCTTCGTTGGCTCCACTGCATCCAACAAAATCTCTGTCTTTATTTCAATCCCCTTATAGTTTTGCCAAAGCTCACTTCTCCGTCATGGTTTTGTTTGGATGCCTGCCCTCATTCTCATCCTCTCCGATTACTTGCTTTTCTGATGAGTGTTTTTGCACTTTCTCCCATACTGTTACTAAAGAGTGAGAAAAGCACTCAAAGTCCCCAAAGCCACTGCCCTCCCTTCTTTCACATCTCCTAAAAAAAAAACCCAACCCATCTCTGCCTACTAAAGACTGCAGCCTGGTAATGGCAGAGCAAACAGCAAGCTGGGAGCCGTGCAGCTCATTTGCTGTGAGTTGTTCATATCCAGTTATGGTTAGTACACACTCTCCCCATCGCCTATCCAGCCCCACTTGCTAATTTTATCCACTTCTACAGCTTGACATTTAACTTGTTAGTTCTTTAAGGCAGTTGCTGTCACTTCTTCCATTGGTACAGAACTTGAAGATGATGCCACAACATAAATATGAAATAATAATAAACATGCAATATCAAACATGATAAGCTCAGCTAGTAGATATTTGAGATGAACAGTAGTCTTTCTTTGTAGTTCTGAGAAATGCTTCTATCCCTTGCCAACAGAGGTCAACCTATATAGATTGCCGGTGTGGTTCTTTTAACTGTTGTTAGTAGGATTCTTTGCATAATCACATCTTTGGCTCTCTTCATCATTAGGCAAGGTGAATGCATGATTCTTTAGCCAAAAAACCATAGTGCTGAAGAGCACTTTGTTTCATTTTTAAAGTGTGATGAAGCAGTGGCTATCATGGGACTTCGCATAATGGGACTAAATGAAGCAGGGAGTCTTACCTGGCACATGTGCTGAAGGGAAGGGGTCTCCGAGGTAGCTACACTAAGAAATATTTTTAAAAATATAACAAGAACACACAACTTTCAAATACAGTAAGTAAGTGTAAGCACATAGTGCTGAGGCATAGAAAGTTAAAAAAGGCGAGTAAGATACTGCATTCGTTAAGTACTGTAAAGCAGCAGCACGCATGTACACGATGGTAATAGCGAAACCTGCATCCCCGTATCAGGGAGAGCCCAACCCATATCCAATAGTGGAGATATTAGATTTCTTTTCTCTTTTTTTTTTTTCTGGGAATGACTTCTTTACCATATGAAGACAGTGACGGCCCTTGCCTCCTTGCCACTTATCTAACTTTTTCTAAAAACAAATTTCCAATAATTTCTTAATAGCAAAGAAGGGAAATCATAGAGTTAAACAGGAATTCTGCCTGACATCACACAGGCTTCCTGAAGAAAGGCCCTGGAAAACTCATAAAGTTTTAAACTATGCACAAAATGCACCAAACAGAGAAGCAGCCCTTGGAAAGTGAGACCACAGAAGACAGTCACTTCAGGAATGACAAAGCATACCACGAGTGATTCTCACTGAAATTAAAAGGTGAGTCTGGATTTAAGATTAGTTGGCACTTAGAGATATAGCATTGATTAGTCATCATCAATAAGATATGCTCTGTCCTTTTAAAGCAACAACCCGTTCAATCATGCTGCAAATGTAAGGAGAAGTATGGAATGTATGGCGAAAGTTTCCTCTTCGCACCCTTCAAATATGATGGATACTGTAAGTTTACATAAGTGCAAGGAGAGAACGGACAAGTGCACGGAAAGAGAAATCCATCAAGAGATAGTAAACACAAACATACCCCTTCTGCTCAGGAAGTCCCTGAGCAACAAGCTGTCAGAGCCTGGGAGAATGTTTGAGGGAAGTATCGCTATATGCCCGCTCTATTTTTACACTCCTCCTTGGGTACCTGTTTTCGATGACTGTTGGATGCTGAACACGGGACTAAGTGGACGTTTGGTTGGACCCAGCACAGCCATTTGTATGTTCTCTTCTTATTTGCTACAGTAATTTAGAGAGAGCAGAGAAATACAGCTTTGGTGGTATTTGTCTTATATACCGGGACGATCACAGGAGAGATCTGGTCATGCTATTAAGGTTATATGATGATGCCTTATTCTTATACTCTGCCCCAAAATCCCCAGGTTTTAAGGTGGCCCACCAGAGTGAAGCTGGCGGTTCAGGATATTTTCAGTGCAGCAGTATAGATAGTCCCATGATAAGAAATTGCATTGAATTCACCTATAGAATTATTCGTTTTGGTCTTTTCAAGGATTATCAGATGATCTTTTTAATGATGCAGGTAGTATACAATTAAGCTGATCTTCATTTGCTGCTTGTCTCCATTCAGTCTTGCAGCTGAAGTGAGGTTTAGTTTAGAATTGTACCTTAATTTCAATGTCGTATATAAAGCTTTTAAAAATACATCTTTATTCTTCAAAAGAAGTAAACTTTTATTACACTTTTTCTATTCTTGTAAATTTGATTGGCCAGATGGTTTTTAGTCTTACTATGTTCAAAAATTCTTTTTGTAGATTTTGACTGGAGCCTGTTTTGGTGAATGAGGAAGCTATCAAAGGGGGAAAATAATGATTTATTTTTTTTTATACCTTAACTTTTGCAGATGTTATAAGTTCTATGATTTCCAAGGTTTTCAGTGTATCTTTGGTTTATTTTGGTGAAATAAAATTTCCTGAGGCATGACCAATTCCATCATGGAGATATTTAAATAAGGGATATAGGAGGTAGCGGTGAGGATGCGGGGGCATGTCGCGGTTTGTTTTGAAAATTACATTCATGTTTACACCTCAGAAGAGATGCAGCACATCCCCAAACACAATGTGTCCCACTGACATAACGGCTACCAGGGCATGATGCTCCTGGGTGCTTTGTGTCACACTTCTGCCTATATTTCTTTCAGGAATTGTCTACCAGACGCTTCCCTGGGCACCTTCGCTGGTGTCCTAAGCTGCAGCACTTGGTTTTACCCTGCTATAATGCTGGATCGCCTTTTATTTTCTGCCTACCTGGAAAAGGAAGGGTTCATAAACAAAACGGGAGGTGTTGTGAGTGCATTCCTCTGCTGCACATGGGCCCAGCACACTTTGTGGGATTTTGTTGTGGGTGGAGAGCAGCCAAAGGGTCAGGTCTGTAGGGATGAAGGGCAGCCAGTTGCATGTTTTTAGACTGAGCATCTTTTGTCTTGTGGGAAACCTCGTCCATAGTTGTAGGTCAGTCCATGTAGGAAAGAGTCCAAGCTATGGATGGGCTCTGGTCCCATCTCCTCCTGCGCAGTCTCTAGGTAAGTGATATGCAAGCAAAGGCAAAGCATCCTATTTGGAAGTGAATTAGGAACCCGTAGCAATATAAAGCTAGTGGCGTTTGGACACAGAATTTTAACAGTTAAACTTCTATGGGGATTAAGGTTAGGCACTGATAGTGATGCCCTACTGTCATCCATGGTTTCCCCCCCTCACACAAGGCACTTCCTCTGCATAAATCTTACTTCAGAAATGTTCATCTTCAATTTAGAGTTGACTGTCTTTGTACAGCTTCTTGTTAGTTTACATGAAAAACGTGATAGTTAACAGTGGGTGGAAGGCAGATGAGGGGTAACGACTTCGAGCACAGGCATCAGAGTGTGTGCATGACTAAAATTCAGGCCAAAAAATTAATCAAAGAAGAATTTGCCTTTAAAATATCTATAAATTGAAGCCTTTCTCTGTTTCAAGAATAATATTTATACGATGGTTGCAAGCATAACCGCTGGCTGAGAGTTGTTAGTGCCGAACCGTAGACCACCATGCACAGAGATTCGAGAACTCGGAGTCTTCCTAAGCCCTTATACTGTCCTTTTGGTCTCTTCTTCTGATTAAGAAGGGAGATCGAAGAGATGATGGTGTTTATGACCATAGGAAATTACATAAAAGCATTCTGATTAATAAATAAAAATTACTCTTCATTGGATAACTAGTGTATATTAAAATACACCAATGTTTATGCATTATCTGCATAGGTATAGTCTTTGCTTTAGTTTGCAAGCTGTGCTGCAGTACGCACTCTATTCTTCTGCCCGAATTAGGATATTCTATATACATTCCAGTTTGAGTCATATTAATGAGAATTAACTTTAGTAACACCACATTGTACCAGGAATGGCTATCTTAGCTTGTCACTGTTTGGGGTCCTCAGGTCAACCTCTTTAATTAAGTCTTGTAATGTTAAGAGTGAATTCAATACCCATCCTACCCTATCAGAGCTAACACTCTTTCCTGCACTGCTTTTATCAGCATGCCCAATTTTCCACCTGGAATTTGTTTTAACGAAACCCAAATCCTATTTTGTCAAATGCTGGAGGCTGTGTGGAACATTCTGCCTGTTATTCTGTTATCCACACTATGAAACTTGGGACAAACAAGCTGTAAGCTTGCATTTTGATGTCGGGTTAAGCTATTATGGTACAAATTGTGTTTAATATATTTTTAAATACTTTCTTTAATATTTTACAGGGTTTTTTTCCTATTGAATTAGCAGTAAAACAGCAGTGCTTCATATTTCAGATCTTTTTCCACCTTTCGGAGGCCTGCATTCCACATGATCTGGTTACCAGCTGGACAGCCAGAGGCTGAACACAAGGAAAGCACAACAGACTTCATTTCTACCCTAGCATTCAAGCCAGAGTGTGTTTTTCCACAAATAACCCACTTTCTTGTGTACTTCCTTCCTATTTTAATTCCACCCAAAAAATAGGGATGTTTCTTTTCTCCAACTTTTACTCCATGGGCCACCAAACCCAAGGAAATTCAATATTTTTATCTGAGAGGAGGGTGCATCGCTCGCCCTATGTGCACATTTAAATTACGCTTCCAGTTCTATTTAACTCTTCTGAGACGAGCAGTTCTCTTCATTTCTTGTTTATGTTTGTTTGTTTAATGTTATCAGTGTGCTTAAAATGTTGGTGAGAACTGTGGTGTGAAGTTGTCAGACATTAACAAACATGAAAATAAACAAAGCTATTAAAATACAGGTTTGACCAACAGTAGGAGTCACATTTCTGACATACCTGAGGAGTGTAGAAGGATGAGCAGGAAATTAATTCTGCAGCCTCTTTTATTAAAAAAAAAAAAAAAAAAAAAAAACCACCTTGGGGAGAACCCCCAAAA
>VYZM01011932.1:133401-144087 GCA_013398915.1 Dromas ardeola | reverse complement strand
AAGGAGGCTGAGGGGAGACCTCCTCGCTCTCTACAACTCCCTGAAAGGAGGGGGTAGCCAGGTGGGGGTCGGTCTCTTCTCCCAAGTAACAAGCGATAGGAGGAGAGGAAATGTCCTCAAGTTGCGCCAGGGGAGGGTTAGATTGGATATTAGGAAGAATTTCTTCACAGAAAGAGTTACCAAACACTGGAACAGGCTGCCCAGGGAATCACCATCCCTGGAGGTATTTAAAAGAGGGGTAAATGTGGTGCTGAGGGACATGGTTTGGTGGTGTTTTTGTCAGTGTTAGGTTGATGGTTGGACTTGATGATTTGAAAGGTCCCTTCCAACCCAGGCAATTCTATGACAGGCCATGGGCCTGTGGCAGGCTGTGGCCCCTGTGGTGGCTGAGGGCTCATGACAGGCCCTGGTCCCTGTGGCAGGCCATGGGCTATCACGGTGCCCTGCCCTGAGCGCCTCAGCCAGAAACCGATGCTGTTCATTTTTATTTTGGCTCCCTTAATTTACAGCACCAAATGAGACCGTTTTGGTGCCAGTGTTACTGCCCCGGTTTTCCTGTGACCCCCAGCCATGGCATTAAAGGCACACGTCTGTGTGGCGCCTTGCTTGTGGGTGAGTCTCTGTGCTCTTGTGGGCCATGGCTGGGCCCCCATCTCGGCTCGCTCCGAGCCCCCAGGAGGAAGGTTAGGTGGGCCCAGGGGACAAAGGGCCCCAGAAGAACAGCCTCTGGAGGGGAAGGCAAATGGCTCCCTGCCTCTGGTGGTGGGGAGCTGCGGGAGTGCTGGGGGAGCTGTTGTAGGGCACACACCCTTGCCTGCCCCTACTCGCCTCATCAAGAACTCGATTAGTGTCAGAATCAAAATCATTACACAGGATCTGTTCACAGATCAAGTCATTGGGGTGATTCAGTTTTATAAAGGAGGAGTTTATTGCTGCAGAGGGCTCCTCCTGTGTGAGTGGCAGAAGTTGAAATTAATATAGCGCACAGGAAAAGGAGCGTGGACTCCATGAGTAAAGCAGATAAACGCCTCCTTAAAAAGCAGGATTTTCTTCTGTATCACCAAGTGACTGCTGACGTGGTACTGGTTGAGTCACTTAACTCGGCCCTTGTGCAGACACTGCTAACTGGGCCTGCTCCATGGTCTGGGTGCTCAGCTTTGATGTGTGGCGTTCAGTTTGCAGACGTGGTGAAGAATCACAGTGACAATGGGAACTAGTGAAAGCCATTCTAGGAATGTATTAAGTGCTATGAAATGCTGTGCTTCAAAAAAAAAAAAAAATAAAATTAAAAAAATCATGTCTAAGGTGGCTTAGAGTGGATACCCAAAATTAATAGAAATATTTGACCTTAATCTGTCTTCCTGGACAAGTTTAATTATGGCAATTTCTTAACTTCAGCTTGAGCTCTTGTTTTAGAAATGTTAGTGTTATTTTAATGTGTGGGTTTTTTTGTATTTAATATCACTGTGTTTTCTAAGGAAAAGCAAAAATTTTCATCTATGAAAATTTACTGGAGTGGAATAAACCAAGACTTTGGTGATTCTTAAGATTAATTTGTCTTTCTAAATAAGTTATTGTTTCTGAGATGAGCTCAAATTGGGGGTGAGGAGGAGGAAATTAGAAATACTGTTTCAAGAGCCAAATTTAAAAGTTAATCTTTTTTCAGAATGGTATTGTTCCCTTTGTGATCTCAGTCTGTCCTGTCAGGAATTTTTCAGTGTTAAACATTGGGTATGATCTGATGATTAAAAACTGATGATGCACGTGTTGATTTACACCAACTTAAGTCCTAGCATTTTTTTAGCTTTTATTATTTGTCTTATATAACTTAAAGATGTAAAGGTTGTGATATCTCTGTGTAATTTGAAATATAAATATTTGAAAATATAAAATGTGCTAAAACACAGTCATATGTATGTATTTGTAGTACATCCAAATATGCATTATCATTAATACTAGTAATTTAGAAAAAAAGAGGCTTTATTAGTTATTTTCCTTAGTCAAAACTATTTGCCTTTTTTATCTAATCTATTGCTGCTGGTGCCTAGTTCGATGGCAGGAGCTTTCTTTTCTGTGCCTCAGTCATGCCAGCAGCATTATGAAGGAGATTTATTCTGCCCCAAAGAGCTCCAGACCTGTAACATGCAAAATTGTACTGAACTAATAACTGATAGGAATAAAGGCTTTAGGTTAACTCTGTTTTTTCGTAGTTGATGGTAGGAAGAAATGCTTGATGTACTTTTGCTGTCCTCCTTTGGAAACAAAAGGCAGATGCTAGATTTCGAGAGGAGTTAACTTTAAGTCCACTTCTGATATAAAAATGCATTTCTGATTTCCTGGAAGTTAGGAAGGCAGGGTTTGTAAAGAGATGTTGGATGTTGTATCTCTTATATGACATATACAATTTTGCTATGTTTTACTCTTTCACTGTTTACAAGAAAAAGCTGAAAATGTCAAATTTTAGACACAAGCAGCAATTTTACATCTCTGTTTTTCATAAATTTGACATCATTTACTCACATGAAATAATTTCAAGTTTGCTATTAAAAAGTGAAAGAAACTACCAGTGCCAGATTGAAGACTCTGAAGAAAGTAGTTATGAGACTTGCTGATGGTGTAGAAAAACTCCTTGGTTATATATATATAAAAAAATTAAACTGTTTTCTTCTTTCTTTCTATAGGACTAGTTTTGTGAGTAGGATTCTAACAGAGCAGGAGAACTCGTTGCTTGAGTGCACTTACTTTAGTTCCACATCTTATCCAACTCTAGGAACTTGAACTTGTCATTATCAGACATAGAAGGTCAATGCATTAGCCATGGTACTAGCTCTTTCATGTGGCCTTTCTGAAGAAGAAAAAACCAGCTTTTAATCTTAGCTTTTATAAAATACTGTGTGTACTGGGATACATCCTAACTTGTCATTTTCTCGTCTGTTTTAGTGCTGGGGGATATCTGGAGATGCTTTATGATGCCACACAGATACACATGTCTGCAAAAGGCCTAATCTGAAGTGAATCTTCTATAAATAATAAACAACAAATAGGTTCCTTTTAGTTATATTAGCCCCAAAATAGGTCATGTACATTTGTTTTAAATGCAAACTTAACAATAAAGTAAATTCCCTAGGTGGGGAATTTGATGTGTTTGTGCAAATTTTCTGGACACAGTACAAAAAAACCCAACACCTATATTTTACCATTTAAAATATTTATACATTGTCTCTTAAAGTCCTGTGTTTGAAATAGTGTTTATAATAAACACCCTGCTAGAGAACTAATAGTTGCAGTGTAAACACTTGCCATTTCTTACTTAAACACAAAGTAATCTTTATTAACTTTCTTTTTGTACAGAAACTTTGTGTTTTCTGTTGTTACCAGAACAGTTCTCATCTCTGCCAGTTTCCTGCCTCCAAATACTCTTATTTTTCAATAGCTATGCTAATTTGTGGTGTCCTCTTCTTAAAGACAAAACAAACTGATACTGAAGTATCCAACTGGCTAGACATACATGCAAGATGCATCTCTATCTCAGAATAACTTCCTAACAGATCATACCTAGTTCTCAGACTTAAGTTGTTCAGTGTGCAAATATATTAATAGTAAAATGATTGCCTAGACTAGAGTAAATTGGTATGTTTAGTATGCCAGTACTTCACCTAAAATAAAAGAAGGAATTCACTAAAAAGGAGGAGCAATGAGACGAAAATCTAAATGCGTGTATTTTCTGTAAAATTGCAGTATATACCTCAGGGGAGCAGGCTTTTTTAGCTCATGGTCCACAGGGTCTTGTGGTTCCATGAACTGCTTCTCAGGAAAGGTGATTAAGGAAAGCAAGCCTTGTGTCAGTAGGCTTTCACTTTCTGTGTGCCTCCACTGGAAATATTAATATGGTTTTCAAATAAAAAAAGGCTGAAAAGACTGCCTAGGCAATCCTTTTAATGCTCCCCCTGAATATAAGAACTAATATTTTAAATTCCATGGGTAACTACAATATAAAGGAAGGCATATCTGAGAAATAGGTAATTTATTGTGGTTGTTTGGAATTAAAATGGCTATGACACCTATTGTAATTTTCATACTATTTCTGCTTAATATAATGGTGTTTGGATTTTAATTGGAGTCTTTAAGTGCTACTATAATACAAATAATGCATATAGGATGTCTCACAGTAACATTAGACAAAGGTAAAATGCTAAAAATTGTAGTGCCACATTTTCCAGCTTGTGTTCTTCTGTGGAGCTAGCTAGAATCTTAAGTTCTGTGTGTCACCCATTGTAATATACATAATTTCTTCGTCCCTATTCATTTTCATCCCTGAGATGCATTGTAAAAGTGTAAATCCATCACTAGATAATTTTCAGTTCCATTATTTACAAAAATGAATAGTTAAGCAAGTCATTGTTATTAGTGGGATGCTATTGTTGTTTCACAGAGATAGGGACTGCCAAGGTCTTGAATGATGTACACTTGAATGTTCTTTCAAGATACTTGTACCTGTTTCATTTGGGAGGAGTTTCACTCATGTAAAATCAAACAGAAACAATTTTAGTAGCCTCTGAAAAGAGAAGAAGGGAAAATGGATATTAATGAACTATTTAATATTCTGCTATGGAAGAGATGCAGTGATTTTGCTGTTGACACTTTTGCATGGAATTAAAGAGATCTGGTGGTTGTTTTACTTGTCTGTCTTTGTTCCTGAAAGACTTTTCAGTGTCATCAGATTTGGTTTTGTAACCTAAGAGATATTTTACAGACATGCAGACAAGAAAAAGACGCTTCTTTTTCATGAAATTCATTGGTATTCAGAACATGGTCCTTTGATGAATTAGAAATTTTGGCTAAAGCTTTAATGAGATTTTTATTTCCTGAACTTATGTTGGAAAATGTGTAGGCTCCATGATTCGCAATTCTGAATAAGGTTGGGTTTTTTTTTTTTTTTTTTTTTTTGTTTTTTTTTTCAATAATATTTCTGGCTCATTGTTTATTACTCAATATTTTATTGATTTGTGAGTTGAGAAGTTCGCAATGAAGGTGGAACAGTTTAGAGCTATAGATCTTTACTGCATGGTCTGCATTGATGTGCTTGCTTGCTACATTCAGGTAAGCATTCGCAATTCAAGGTTATGCAGACAATATTATGGCAGAAATAATACAGGTAGCTGCAGAACTCTTGTTGTAGATGCACTGTTATATCAGATGTCTGCTGGTTTATTAGTGCTTAGTTGTTAACACCAAACCTTGTTTGCACCTATCCATATGCTAATACCTACAGTGAAGCGGTGCTGGAGGGAGAAGGGCAAGGGAGGGATCCTGTAAGCCTGGGGTCACAGACTTCTGGGTGAATTGTTGATATTTGGGTGTTCTTTGGAGGTACTTATTTTGCAAATCATAACGTCATTGGCAGTAGAGTCTTTACCTCTTTGATGTAGGAGAACCTGTGGAACTTCTGACAGAGGAATCTATAGAAACAGTTGTCTCCTTTTTTCTGACTCTTATCTTTTTTAATTATGCAGTATTAGTCAGTACACGTATGTTCCCTTTAAGTTTTCAGCTAACGATACTGTAATGTCAATGGCTTGTATCTGAGATTGGATTTTCAAGAAACTGCTGTGAATGTAGACAAGCAGATTTACATACTCGCTGCATAAATGTAACTAGATAACCATTTGTATTTATTTCACGTTTAGTAAAATCTTTCATTGTGTGGCTGGTTGTTTCATTGCACGTGGACAAGTAATTTGGGAAGTTTCCCCCAAGCTGTCATTGAATGGTCTTAGATTTTGTCACCTTTCTTGTGTTCCTCTACTATGCTATTCACAGAAATTCTCATAGCTCAAAATTGTTTGAGTCATATGACTTACCACATTTTGATAACTTACATGTATTCCAGCATGTTAAAAAAAAAAAAGCAATATTCAAGTTATTGTTGTAGCTTGCTCTTTAATTTACTTAAACCCAAAGTTTTTCAGGGTCGCACCATTTACAGAAACATTTTTGTGTTGATTGAAAAGCAGGGTGTATCAGTATATCATCTTAGCAGTTACTAAAAATTTTTGAAAGAAAAATTCAGTAGCAATAAGATTTTTTTTTTGCTGCAGAGTAAACAAATAGGTAATGAACTTGGGGCAGTTTTATGTACCTTTGTATTTAACTATGGGTGTTAATAGTATAGAGCATTATCTAGTAGTTTTCCTCATTGTATCTAAGAAATTATTTTTGAAGGTATTTTCCACATCATTACAGTGACACAGCTGTTGATGTGGAGAAAAGTTCTTGATCAATATTCATTTTAATACACATTAATGAGTGGAAAATTGAATAGTGGTTCATGCTCCTGAAGATGGTATTCTCTTCAGGTACACAGCTTCAGGTACTGAGGGTGACGATACTTGGGGCACTATTGGTTGCACTGGGTACTGTTGTAGGTGGTGATAAGCCATGCTAAAGTCAGATGTTCCCACTAAGTGGAACTATAGCATGCTTATCCTCCATCACACTAATTAATTTTTCTAATCCAGATGTATCTTATTAAAAATCACTGTCCTAGATTTTCTACTTTTCTCTTGATTCATTACCCTTGGCTTCCTGGATCCCATATCTAGCTCCACAGAGACTACCCTTAACTTTCTAATATTGCCTTCCATATTTAAGTTTTGTTTCCTGTCTCCTTTTCCCTCTTCCACTTTTGCGGATTAGATTGTCACTTAACGCTGTGGGTGCCTAATCTATTTAGACTTCTCTGATCCTTAATCCTGTTGGGTTTTGGTTTGTTTGTATTTTAAGATTCATTTTCTGTTGTGTGCAGCTCCCTGCTTCATTTTTGTGTTGTATCTGCCCAGTGTAAATGGCTCTCGTTATAACTGACCTCCTTCTCCTGCTAGGTTTTCCTCTCCTTCAGTTCAGGAAACATCAGAGAAGAATAACAATGTTTTTTACAGCTAAGGTCAGAGGAGTAGGGAAATTCTAGGCATCTAGCCCAGTGCAGAGAGCTCCTCTTTCTGGAGCGGCATGCTCTTATTTATGTCAGTTGCAAATGATGTCACTTTTCAATGTTAGAAATAATGTCAGATATTAATTAAATTATAACCTAATATAGGTCAATGTTTGGAGATGACAAGATATGTTTGGACTGTTTAAAATTGCAGTACCTGTTTTAGACCATCTTATCTTGCAAATCTTGCAATCTGTTCTCAACTTTTTAAAAAGGAAATATAACGTATCTGCTTACTGCTTGATTCTTCTTTTCCTCTGCAAAGTCTTTTCTGGAGAGAAGAAATTTACTGACTGGATGTTTCAATTCTTATTAATATCTGTATATTTAAATTTTTGAGCCCAGAAATTTGATGAGTCTGTGAAAACTGTCCGTGTACCCCTATTCTGTCTGTTTGACACGGGCAATTTTAGTATATGACAGATGTTTGAAGGGTAAAACTCTTTTTTTGGTGACTAGTTTTGCCCTGATTGGCACATCTGAAAATAAAATTAAAATATTGTTTTGACACACAAAAGGAAGAGAGTCATATAATCTATATTTATTGCCTCTTTCACATGGTTTATAATGATTGACTCTTGGGCCTTATCTTTCTGAAAATATTAACATGCTTTTTTCGAAAGTGTTCTTCCATCTGCAGCTTTTGTTACAATTTGGTTTGTGTTTTTCAGTCTCTGTATCGGTGTATTAAGGAGTAGAAAGAAGGGGTCTTTTTTGTTTGGTAGCTTTCCATGATTTTTTCCCTGCAGAAATATAGATTACAGAAGTAGCTTGGGCTGATCTAGCTTTTATATGAGGGCAGGAACACACGGTGTTGGGAGACCAGCACTATGGCCATGCCCAATGTCTTTTGAGCATAAACTCAAAACTGTGGTGAGCACAAACCCACCTTGTGTTCATAGTCCAGTCTGAGTTGAGTTTGGCTTTGGTCATACAAAAGGAGGGGAAAGTTGAGCTTGCAAGGCTGATGTCAGCGCCTCGTATCCCTTTAGACTGACTATGGCGCTGCTTCTCCAGTCAGGTCTGCTGTCCCATATCACAGATTGCTTTATAGCAATGTCACCTTCCTGGCATTGAGCAGAACAGGTAGCTGTGCTCTACCCTATGGCGTGAGGAATTTGTGTACCAAACAGCTGTGAGGTGGCTGAAGACAGCTGGGCTGCTGGCTCTGACTGTGCTGCAGAGGCATAGGAGGTGACAATACGTTACCGCTGTGTGCATACAACACCATTGCCCTCCAAAAATTCTGATATTGCATGCATTTGAGATGCTAGTACTAGCATGATACCAATATATACTGGTGTGGAACCAAACTAGTAGTTGCAACCTCTTTCATAACATACTTAGTATGTTTTTTTTAGAATATAAAAGAAGACCATAGGAGATTTTTTTTTTTTAGTCAAATGGACAAGAAAAAATTGTTTGTTCATATCCAACCCCTGCTAAATTTGTGTTTTTCATTTATTTGTCCTAGCTACTTTCTGGATTTATCCTGAATGAGCCGTGGAATTACTGAATTAATGCCCAGGAAGTGAGTACCCTGTGTTACATGCTACAGTCCAGAAGTCCTTCATATATGGTGAGAAAGCCTCTTCCTTTGTATTCCCAAGCTGAGTTCCAAGTGCAAGTATTTAGTATTATTTAAATTAGTTTTATGTAAAAGCTGCCCATTTTTCAGCTTTCAGTCTAACACAGTGGAAGTTTTGTGAATTGTGGCCACAGTGTGAGTTTAAGGCTTTAGCACGTGGAGTAGTGAATTATGTATTTTCAGAACATAGCTCTATATTTGAGCATTTAAAGACCATACCAACAATAATAACTTTAGCAATAATAATAATCTTAATAAATTTTTTTCTGGGGCGGTTGCAGCAGTAAGTGATCTGCCTGTGTTAATGGCCACAGAAAATGTAGGTGATCTTTCTCTAAATACGCGTTTTTGCAAGGAGAAGCTTTGTTCCAGACTCTTACACTGTCCTGGGAGAGTAATTTCTGAAAATATGATATAAATGCAAATCTGTGTTTAAAAATATTGAAACAACTGTGTGCATTAGCTGGTTGCTTGGTATGGTATATTGGTTCAGCAGTAAGTTTGCAGTGTAATTTTATTTTGATGTATGAGTATATATGATTTTTTTTCTTCATTATCTAGTACTAAGTATGCTTTGCTTCTCTGTCATCCATGCTATGGTGGTCTACTTGCACAGTTGAATTTTGGCCAAAAAAACTTGAACGGGGGAGTGGGGAGGTGGGGGGCGGGGGCAGGAAAGAAGGCTTCTCTTCACTTTGTGCTAATAGTATAGACAGGTTTGTGGAATCACTGCAGCAAGTTTTAAATGATGTATGAAATGAAAAATTCCTGTCTGATGCACAGAGTGAGTACGGCTATTGCTGTCTGTGAAATCA
Source organism: Dromas ardeola (assembly GCA_013398915.1). Taxonomy (NCBI): domain Eukaryota; kingdom Metazoa; phylum Chordata; class Aves; order Charadriiformes; family Dromadidae; genus Dromas; species Dromas ardeola. Next base: position 134,693 of record VYZM01011932.1, on the reverse strand, counting down.
CTGCTGCAAGAGGCTATTTGTTCTAATACTATTTCAGACATGCCAACTTTTAATTTTTTAAAAAACTCTCATGCTTTTATGTGGAAGACATAAGTCTTTCACAGAAACAAAAATTTTTTAGAAAAATCTTTTAAGATGCTGCATCAATAAATACCCTAAGGAAAATTTTGTTTGTTTTTGTTTGAGCCTAAGCAGTATTACTTTACAGTATGACGTGGATATGATGATGGTGGTGACAATGCTTCGAACTTTACTACAGTGAGAATTTTAAAAGCTGAATGATAGGATTCAAGATCAGGAATCCTGTGAAGTAGTTTGTTTGAGAGATATAGTGGGTTTAGGAAGTAGAGTGGAGGTAAGAGTGATATCCAACGGGGAATCAAGAGTTCAAATTTTGTGGGGCGTGTCATGTATTTGCATGGTTGATACAGAGTTAGGAACTCTCGGGCAGTGATACAGAACCTTCTTTTCCAGTTTTCCTTTTAGTCCCCTAAACGTTTTTCCTGCACTTAATGACATATGGCTTCTGTGGGGAAAAATGATATTACTTCAATTAAAGCATACATACGTGGATCCAAAGTAACATTGTCCTGGTTAGTTAAACATTTGTATTTCCTAGCATTTGAGTTTGATATGTCTGTGTCATTCTGAAAATGTAGTTTTGAAAGTTTATTTAAGGAATGTGTGCATAGGTAACTACATACGTGTAAAATATACTGGATTATTTGTATATAGTGTAAGAACACAGTGTAAGAAATGTGTCTAGATAAGAGGGCATTGTGGCTTATAAAAGTATTTGTATATTCAGAAAGAGAAAGCTTGGAGTTACTTAGCCTGAAGAAATGTTTCCTCTTCTTAGAGTCAGAAAAGAAAAAGCTGCCTAGGCTTTTTCTTCTGAAAATATTAGCTGCTGCTTTTTAAAATATATGTTAAACTTACCTCCCAGTCACATCTATTTACACTTTGTTATAGACCTATGGTTACAGTAGAAACTACATATTAATTCATTATTTTTTAAATCTAAATTAAAAAAACCCAAACGATAAAATTCCTTAAAACTACGAGAAATTATAATCTAGTGGTGTCAGTTAGTTTTAGGGTCTTTTCTGCAGTGGCCTTACTCTTACCTTTCTTATGCAATATTTCAGATAATTGTGAAAGGGTATGAAAAACCTGCTTTACTTCTCTCTTTCACAACGCTTACCTAGGGCAGAAAATCAAAAAAATTGTCTCTGATAGGACACCCATGTCAAACACATATCAAATGCAGTTGTTTTCTTAAAGGCAAAAAA
>VYZM01011932.1:119586-133374 GCA_013398915.1 Dromas ardeola | reverse complement strand
AAAAAAAAAAATTAAATATCATTTTGTTGGATGAAAACACTCCCACCCCCCCGCCCCCGAAATCTTGAAAATCTCAAAGGTGCAAAAGGGTTTCTGTATCATTTATGATTCATAAGTGGATCAGTGTTATTAAAATCCACAGGAGCCTTTTGTTCATTTAGTCAGTCAAAGAGCTGCCCATCAGTCACTGTTCTATGCAGAAGCATCCTTCTGCGGGTTTCAACTGTTTTTTCAATAACTCCTTGGTGTAAAAAAAAATCAACTAATTATGCTGCTGAAATACTAAGATTATTAACTCCAGATGTTTTTTGCATCTTAGTTTTATAGACCTACCAAAAGTGATCTTTCAAGCACAGAAAGCAAGTTACATTACCCTTTCTGCATAGAGTTTTTGCATATGCAGAGTCTCCAAGCCTCTTATCATATAATTTTGTTGTGGTTTTAAATTGCTAGTGGTCAGGATTTTTTACATTAATATTAAAAACAATTAATACTGGAAGGAAAATAATTTTTATATTGTGCTATCAGGTTTCTTAGAAGAAAATAATGTCTGAAGAAATTGAAAGCACTTTCATAAATCTTGCTTCATTATTTATCTTAAAATTCTTTTTAGTATTTTCACGTTGTGTTTCTGTTCTATAAAAACACATACTTTCTAACAGCTTTGTTTTTCTGCGTCGTTCGTGCAAGTAACTAAGTGGTTAGAAAGAAAAAAAGATTATAAGAAGGGGACAGCATATAGATGGCTTTTAAAGCCACTATCAAATGTGTTTGTTTTAATGATAGTCAGTATTGCCCTTTTCTTAGTTTCTTAATATTGTTTCTTTCATTCAATATCTGGGGCTTCAGAATTGCCTGACTGATCCATCTAGTCAAATTTCCCATCTTCTGGGCTATCCTGTCAGAGCAGGAGTGCAAAAAACTCAATGAAGTGATGAACGAAAACCTAAATTCACTAGTGCTGGATCGTACTTTCAAATTGCTAATGCTTTTTATGCCCTCCTTTCTCCAGGTCTCCCAAACCAGGATCCCAGTTTGCACTTCTGGTATTTCATTCTCTTCCATCACACACACCCAAACTCCCTGCTGCAGTTCCTGCGTGTGCAAGCCTGTGCGCTCGCTCGCCAGCTCTCTGTGTTGTTCAGGTCTGCTTCTTTGTTGAGCATCAGGATCAGAAACTTTTGGAGGCACTATGGAACAACCCGGGGCTGTTAGGTAGCCTCTTGTCACCGCGTCAGCAGGAGCGGGTTGTTTAGAGACTTTGCTGCTGACCATCTGCTGCGTGGTGAATACCGCTGCTGTAGCTGGTCTGTGTAACTGTGCACCAGGAATCAGCTTTTACAAACTGTAGTTACTGTACGTTTGGTTGCGGTCACATACCTGCCATTTGGCTGGGGCATAGCAATCGGTTTCTGACAGCTGATTCTCCATGAGTAGTTCTTTGCAGTGTCTGCTTAGCTTGGAGTAAGCAGTCACAGAGAAGTGGCCACTGCACATAGCTTAGTAACAGGGGGGACCAAGAGCTGGTCTGCTCAGTGTCCTGACATCTTCAGTCTCTCCAGCTCTTTCCCCTTCTTCCTCTGTTGCAGTAGTTTACAACTCTTTCGTTCTTAAAATGCATTTCTCCTTGGACCTACCTTTTCCCAAACTTCTTCGGTCATCACCTGAAGAAGAGTTCTTGTACCCAGAACCCCTGTAGGTAGCTCGTTGTGTGATGGCCAAGATGGGCTATTGTAAGCTGCTGCAGTCATCTTTTGGCTTCTCAGTAAAGCTGAGCCTGTTTATAGAGTGAGGAAAAAACAGAGCATCAGACAGAGATGATTTTTGTTCTCTTTTCTTTGAGTTGTCTTGGGTCAAATTACTGAATTTCTTTGTATCTTGGTCTTAGATTTCAATTTAAAATGTTTTGAAATCTGTAGAGGGCAATTACCCTTTCAAAAAGTATTGACTATTGTTTCAAGTATTTGTTACCATACTAAAACATGTTTTGTTCTTATGAGGAAACTGTTCCTTGTTACAGATTATAATTGTCTTTTGGCCTTGAAAGTTGAAAATGAAGGTGTTACCTTTATGTTGATTTAGTGTAGATAACATGTTTTATGTGTTGTTACAAATAATAATCAGAATTTGCTTTGCTGGAAATGGATGATTTTGGAATGAATATACTGTGGAAAAAAGAAATAAGGGGTAAAGTGATAGTTGCAGGGCAATTATATAGTAGACTGTGATAAAATAGGAGGCAATAGCATGAATAAAACAGATAATCAACCATTTTTTTACTAATATTGTTTGACAAGAAAAAAAAAGTTTCTGCTTGGTTACTGCAAAGCATTTAATACTGAATCCTGAACTGGTTTTGACCAAACTTGTGTGTGGATACTAGTCTCTGAAAACCCAATAGAAATAGCACTAGGAATTGTGACTTAAATTTCTAGCATGGAAAAAAAATGCTGCTTATAAAGGCAAAAGTTCTTATTCTCTGTGATAGCCAATAGATTGCTTCACCTTACTGTCATTTAGCTGAGCTTCGGAAATGCTTGTGGCAAAACCCAGATCCTTACATTTGGTTTAAATGAAATGGAAGAATAAAAGAAGTTTACTACTTAATTTCTCCTTGATTTCAAAATGGCAAAATTTTGGAAATGAACAAAAGTTATTGGTGAAACAATCTGGATGGATGAATTTAAGAACTTGGGTGTTGGAAAGTCAGGAAGAGTGTTGTAAGTCAAAGGTAGAAATGCTATCTGGAAATTGCATTCTATGCAGAAGGGAAGAACTTGCAGGAATGGGCTGTCAACCTACTTGCAAAAGAAACCCTCCCCGAAAAGCCTCTGCCTACACACACCCCACCACCTCCCCCTCCCGAGACAGAGTAATGGGAAGCCAATAAATAATGGGAAACTTGTCAGCGCAGGCAAGTTACAAATGGTAGTAATCAACTGGAACAAAATCATCACTACAAAAAAAAAAGTAAATAGTCAAACATTTCATAGTCTCATAACCGAAAAAAGAGGAATTAGCAGAGTCTTAAAATGGGCTTATGGAAAGTTCAGGCTTGTTCAAAACTTCTTTAGTACTAAAAGTGTTAATGTGCTTTAGGTTAGGATGATGGTAGTGTCCATCCAAAACTTTTGAAAGGGCTGCCATGTAGAGCAATATTTGCTGTATTACAGACTGATTTTCTTTAATATAAGAAAGAAGAATACTGTGGCAACATGAAGGAAATAAATGACAGGAAACTTAATTGAAAAAGGAATAAAGTGAACTTGCCAAAGATTGACTGTTCCAGAAACATTTGGTTTCTTCCTTTAATACTAAAAAATATTATTAGTAAAAAGTGCTGCAAACCTATCCTTTCTTGAGTCCTGTAGAGCGACTGATACAATGACACCATGGAAAATATTTATTTCAAAAGTAGAAGATTGTTTGTAAGAAGTGTAGTGCAAATAAAAGAGGTTTTGTGTGCTGAAAATGAATTTATTAAACTGGATGGAAGTTACTTCTTCCTCAAAGATCAACTTTTTTTTATACTTCTTATTTGTAACTCTTCTATAAAAATCACACTGGATTACTGAAATTGGGCTAAGGACCCGATGCTGAGAGATGCTGTCAACAGAGTGAAAGTTTGGGACATAAAATAGGAAGAACCAGCTGACTTTGAAGAAGGAATGAAAATAAGGTGAAATCTAATGGATTCTAGTAAGAATATCTTTTGCTGTTAGCTGAAAGTATAGCATTTGCGAGGGGTGAGGGAGTGTTAGCTGACAACAGTATAACTGTGCCACCAACGTGATGTGTTAGTGAAAAAGCCAAGTGCAACCCTAGGACACATGAAGGAAAATGTAATTCCAGAGAGGCCAGCAAAATACTAGTGCTGTTGTAATAGCAACTGGCAAGAGCTCATCTATTTACAGAGGAAAAATGTAGCAATGTGAAATCAGGACTATCTTTTAGTTGGAGAACAGTGAACGGGGGATCTCTATATCTAATCATTACTCAGGGCTGTAACAATTAACATTGAGTCAAGACTTTGTTTTTCTTTAACAAGGAAAGTATGGTAGGTCACTTCTCCTAATGATGCTCTCTGAATGTGTTCGATATAAATGATTTGGTAATCTGACAAATAGGAAGAATAACGTGAAGTGTAAGATCACTTTTTTTTTCCTAATGAAATGTGTTAGAGATACTATGACACTGGTAGCAGATGGGAGAAGAAAACAGTTCTTGAACTCTTTACTAAATTGATATACTAATCAGAATGACTTTTCCAGAAAAGAAAGAAGAGTCCCATTTTGCCTGGACTCTATCTTTCCTATTTTCCTTTTTCAGAAATGGAAGATTAGGAGGTGTCTGCACCAATGTGATAAAATGTTCCCACGAAATTGTATTGTATTTTCGCCTTGAGTTGCTGGCGAAATGAAGTTGCTCGTTTTCAGTGTTGCTTTGTTTTTGACCCCTTTTTGTGAATTCTCTGAGGAAAGAAACATATTCCCATCTTTTATAGTAATCAAATTTATCTGGCATCTCTCAGCCTCTTGCATTACTTATGCTACAGTTGGCCAGCCTTGGGAAGGCTTTAGTGGGTTTATTTATTTATTGTTCTAAAGTGAAGGTTTTTGACTTGAGGTCCCCATATGATCCTAGGGGATTTTAAGAGAAAAACTGAAAGTGCTTTCTGCCATTATTTTGATACAGTTATTTTCTGTGAAACTATTACAGCAAACCCCACACCACCCAAAACCTAAACAAAACCCCCATGTGTCCAAACTCCCAAAGAAACATTCGGCTATTGAGAGAGAGAAGAAACTTCATTATCTTAGTTGTGTTGGAAATGCTCTCATTGCGTTCTGAGAAGGTCAGAGAGGCTGATGTCATTGCATTTAGTTTCAGTGAGAATTTCAGTTTCATAATTGTCTCTATGTGCTAATGAAATTTCTTAAACATGTCTAATAGCTTTTAATATCCCCGTGTTTAGTAAATTGCATCACAACCTGTAAATATTAGCTGTCTGGGGCTAGTTGCTATGAGACTAGAAACACCCTTAAATCTAACTGAAGGGAGAGGATATGGGCAGTTATGTTCCAGTGGAACCAGGCAGCTTTTGTAGTTCATGTATTCAGTATTTTGCTCTAAAGCCTTGTGAATAATAGCACTTGTATGTTCATGAAACATAGATGAAAATTCAGCATAAACAAAACTGGCCCATGTCCTGTTGGTTGATGGCATTTGTGGGAAGCAAGCTGCATTTTGGTAAGAACGATATACAGTGAGGCATATAAAATAAATATATATACATAGATGTATAATCAGCAAGCAGTCTCTTCTCTCCCCCCTTCTCAATCAAACTGGACACGATGCAAACCATGCTAGAACAAATGACTTAACAAAATTTGAAGCTTCTTACGGGCTCAGAGTTTATAACGGGCTAGTATTTTGTTAACATGTTTTGCTTTTTGAAATGGCTTTAAAAACAGGCAAACAAATACATTTCTAGCTGAATTTAGTTTCAATAAGTGAAGTAAGTTTGAACATCAAAATTTGAATGTATAAAACAGAAACACTGAAGGTGCCCTGTGGCATACAGCAGAGATTAAATGAAATCAGAGCACTAATATAGAGATGGGTAGTTTTTTGTTTAAAGGTATAACAATTGTTTTTTGCAAAGGTGCACTTGCAGCTTGAGTCTGCTGAAAACAGCCAGTGGGGAAAGAAGCAGAAAGGAATTGACAGTGTTAGAGCAGGAAGAGCTGTGTGTGCTGCAAAACTCGGGTTTTATTGGCTGCTGCTTGCCGTAGAGGATCCACAGAAGGTGTGAGATATGCTACGATTAGATAATTTAATTAGTCGTGAAAAGTGTAGTTTGTTCAGTAGTTTAATGTTACTGTAAATACTATTTATAGAAATACATAAGCATGTATCCTTTTTCAAATATTTTGCCTCTCTTCCAAGGGACTTTCCTGAGGTACTAATTTTGCATGTTGTACAATAAACAGGACATTTCTAGTCATCACAACTTTGATCTTAATGTTCACTAGATTTAAAAGCAAAGACATCTTGTATAAGAAATCTCAAATGTTTAACTCATGTTTGGAATATTTTTGAAGATGTACCTCACAGTATTGACTTACAATCTTGGGCAAAAAAGGGAGCAACCTCTATTATAAAACATAAGGATCATTTAGAAAATGTGTTGCAATAATATTAAATTGAAAGGGAAATTGAAGACAGGAAACTCAAACTTAAGACAGCCTGTCAATCAGAAAGTCAGCCTGAAAAGTATCACTAGAGATCTGAGAATAGTGTGTTAATATTAGTCTTCTGCTTCAGCTCAGTGTAGTAGCACCTTAATTTTTTTGTGTTTTAAATAGATTCTCCAGGCTATTCTTTATATTAGGTTTAGACAGAGGGAAATTAGCAAAAGGCAAAGAAAAGCAAAGAAAGGTAGTGCTACATAAAAATAAGATTTTTTTGTTGTTGTTGTTGGATATACTTTGTCTTTTTCTGAAAGCCCATTTCTTTTAGCAGAATGCGTATTGACCACATCCAACTTTGTCGCAGCTTCTTTTGTAACTTCTGTTTCTATTGCTGTTTCTTCATCAATTTAGTTTTATATTTGAAAAAATGAAATGCTGGTTATAAGGGAAATAAAGCTGTACTGGGGTATCATCAATTATTTTGCTTTCAAATACAATTTATTTGACTAACAACCTTAAAAGCTTTGACTGATTTAATTTTATTTTATGCTCATGAAATCCACAGAAGGCTGACCTAGCCGTCTTCCTCATCTTCTACTTTGTAAGTCCCAAATGGTATTCCCCCTCTGATTCTTTGATCCTATGAAATTTTTCTTAGAGGAGTAAACAATGATAGTAAGAAAATGTTCATATTACATTTTAGATGTACATACCAGTGTAGAGGGATTTTTATTGCAGGAGAAAAATCAAATCCTTGTCACCTAAACTGCTAATTATGTTTGATAAATGTATGGTATATATTTAATGCAAAGAGAATTTAGGAAATAATACACCTTGTGTAATTACAGCGACCGAGCTACTTCCATCAATCTAATTTTTCTGATTCAGGTTCATTTGCATTGCATTATTTTTATTAAATGAGCTTTCAATGGAAGCCCTGCTCTCTGTCAAGAAAAAGAATCAAATACTGAAATATTTCAACGTGCATAAATCCAGTTTGCACATCACATGCATCATGCATGGCTGCTCCATCGCAATAGGAATGCATACACATTCATAACAGACATGCAAGCATGCACAAACATGGCCATTTCACATAGGTATTAAATGTAGCAGCTGAAAAATTGTGCCTGTACATAGTTAATATATGTAACTTGCCCTTATCTTCGTTTGTCTTTCCATGTACACGTGGTTGATTGGAACCGCAACAGTTTTCTCATGCCATCTGCAGTGCAGTGGAAGAATTTGGTATAGTAGAGTAGGTTCTGAAACCCCCTTCCATTGGAAAGTTTGTTATAGTTCCTTAACAGTAGGTTCTAAGGAAAACTGGGCTTCCTCTTGTAACACTAGTCTGGAATGGTCTTGGTCCTCCTAACCTGATTGTATACTTTTGTTCTTCTAATATTTTTTATGTAGGAATCAAATCATGTTGTATTGGTTACTGTGTGTTAATAAAATAATTTGCCAGTTCAACAGAGTAGGCTATTCCCTCTCTCTTATGAAATGAAATAAATGTGTGATTAGGACAGGTGGGAAGAGAATAAAAAATGGACTCTGTTACAGGTGTGAATAAGTTTCTGTATCAGAAATGGGATTTTGTGCGTTTCTACCCATTAATGTAACTTGTCCAACTCCACCCCAGTATGTTACCTCTCTGGCAGTTTTACTCTAAACAGGAAGATCTGATCATTCTGTTCCCCCCTTCACTTCTGACACAAAATTGCTGCTGCTGATCCAAAACAAGGTACTTGTGATCTTAATTAATATCCCAGAAATGGAGTAACTGTGTAAAGATAACTATCAGATCTTTCTCTTTCTTTTCTTTTATAACTTTTAACATTTTCTGTCCCTTCCATTTTTTGCAGTACTTTTGTGCTGTCACTGTTTTTCACCATAATGCAGCGTTGGAAATCTCCTATCTGATATTTCGTGAAAAATAGCCTTTCTTCCCTAATCCTCATTTCCTCCCCCCCAGTTTCCAAGCTTCAAATTAAAAAAAAAAATAAATTTGGAAACATTTCTAGCGCCAATACTGCTAGCTCCTACAGTATGTGTAGTCATAATTATTATTGAAGATGAGTATAAATTTAGGTTAGTCTATATACATAGACTAACATATATACATTTTATTTTGTAATTTTCTTATTGTTACCTGCTATGGCTAATTTTCCATTTGTTGCTCTAAAATGGACTTGCTCTTAAAAATAGAACATTGATATTACAGTAATAATTTAATGGATGAGAGTTGAAATAATTCAAATAGAGCACAGAACATATTTTCAAATATGACTCCTTTTATGTAGTATCCAGAATTGTTCTCTGCTGTCCGTGTACATGAAGGTATTGAGACACACTAAAGAGTCATGCAGCATCTCTCATGGTTTTTTCTTTGAATGGAGGTTGTTTTCAGGCACCTGCCTTTTGTGTTTTACATATGTGTGAATTTAGGATCACTTCTAAATGTTTGCAATCATAATATTTATAATATGTTAATATGTTAATTTGTTAATTACATTAGGAAATGTTCTTTTATAAATAAATGCAATGTGTTTGTAAATGTCTGTAAGAGAAGCTTACATTTGCAAATTGCCCTTGATAAGGCATTTGTGAATAGTGGTGAGTAGGCACGGAGAGTTACTGGGGGAAGGGTGAGATTATCTCATTGCAGTTGTCTTCTCCTCAGCCATTCTTTTATCTCTGGTATCTCCCTTCCAGAGTTCACGAGCGTATAAACTGTGGAAACAGGAAAAAATGAGTCCTTTGTTATAGTTGTAGAACATGCAGAGAGAAGTAATATTGAAAGAGGGAAAGTAAATAAACGTTTTGGCTGTTTGGAGACTTCCTTCCTGGTAACTGCTAATACCATGTTCTGCATATTGTTTGTTGTTCAACTTTAGTTTGTCCTCCCAAAGGCAGAAAATTCTAAACCATCGATTCTTCATATACCACCTAGTCATCTTTGTATTGTAGCAAATTTGATCGATAAGCCAGCTTCTCAAAAAGAACACATAAGATGGCCACTGGTAGGAGAAACAAAGAATGTAAGGTAGTTCAATTTGCTGTCACAAAGTTTCTGTTACATAGGTACGGGTATTTGGGAGAGAGAAACAAATGTGGAACAAGAAACAAAAATCCAAAGAGTAGAAAGAACTTGGTAAAGAGGAAGACTATAAAGCAGCAGTATTTGGGAAATGGGTGTCTGGTGAAGACAAAGCTGGAGGCTAGTAAAAACCCAAAAGTGACCCTTTGAAAGAGGGGAAGATGTTTGAAACCTTAACATTGTCAAGGTGCTCGGGAAACTGTTTTGAATATTCCTGCATTTAAACAGAAGTAGAAGATGATACTAATAATACTGTATGTCAGCTGAAAGACCAAGAGTAAACTGTTGACTTGTGGCATTCCTACTGTGGAATGCAAGTCTAAGTTGAAAGGCAATGAGCCTCCGTGTGGGGAAAGGCTGTGGGTAGTGGCTGTGTTGCTCTCCTTTAAAATAAATCAGTTCATCTTTGTATCTGGAAATAACATTTTCTGAAGGTTCCTGTTAGTTACAGCTACCATATCAGTGTAATAGGTTAACATCCTACTTTACCCTGAATCAAAATAAAAGTTGATCATATAGCAAATTTATGACTTTCCCTTGTCTCAGAATCAGTGTTGCTTATCTATCTTGCTTATTTTAGATGGGATTCTCCAAAAGCAGAAATCTTGATACTGCAGGTTATCCTATAGTATTTCTAAAACCCCACTCAGCAGTCTTGAGCACTAGTGTTAATGGCTGCTAAAGGATTGGACAGCATTGGAGAGGAATTTCTATGAAGCAGTTTTCATCTGTCCTTTGGAAATGCATAAGAAAATAAGATGAAAATTTGGAGTTTTGATTTGCCAGTTGACTCTTCATTACTGTCCAAGCAGCTCTGTAGGTAAAATAAAGTAAATGTCGTAACTGTAAGTTCTTACTACTCTCCCGATTAAACGCTCTTCTCACACATGACCCTTTTGCAATAAAGTGCAACAGACAAAAGTAAAACAGTTTAATTTTTTCAGACTAGCTATACTCAGTTACAGATTAGTTAAAGTTTTGAGAGTTTAAAAGGACACTGACTGCAGCTTTGATTACTTCAAAGTAAGTGGAGGATATTCTGCATAACTTCATGTAGTGTAATGATTAATGTTAATAAATAAAGACTTTTTTCACCCTAAAATAACTGCAATTCATTAAGTCCAATTCATTGGTAAGAAAGCTGTGAACTGATTCTAAACTGTTAAGTCTTAGGACTAGTTAAAAATAATTTATCATGTGTACCAAGTGCATTAATTCTGTGGAAAACAAAAAAGTAGTAAATAATTTCCATTAGTTTAGTGGAAATAATGAGATAATGGCACAGTTTCTCTGGTGTGTAATAATTACATGTTTTATTTGAAGAATAGCATACTGTAAAGAACTACATATGGTTACCGTTAGTGTAAACACTCATGTTTATTAAAGTTTTTTTTCAGATCTAAATAGTCACCAGTAATTGCTAAAACTCATGCAAGAGACATCTAATTTTTTGAATTTATTTTTTAAGCTTAAACCAATAATTTGCAGCTGAAGATAAAATGTGGTAAATAATTGCTTATCCTGGTCAGATGGCCTGTAATAACTCGAACTTTTCAGATTTCTTAGTAGAGTGCAACAACTTTGCTAACATACATATTTGGTCATAAAATTACTACAGTTCAACTTGGCAACCTAATATATTCTCTCAGTGATAATTAAAGCTACAAGTATTTCAGTTCCCTACTACATCAAACCAAGAAACAGCAGTCTGCTAGCTTGTCTTTGGCAGTGGGCTACCCCAGATACTTCACAAGAACATGCAAGAAACTCTATAAAGTGCAACTAATGGATTATTTTATTGATTATAGATTTTAAGGCCAGAAGGGAGTGTTAAATCATCTAATCTGACATCCTGTATAACATACACCATTAAAATTAGCCTAGTTAATTCTGTATTAAGCCTATAGACTTGAACTTAAGTAGAGTATATATTGCGCTGTTTCAACTTCTCTTGATACTTCAAGGCACGAAGAATCTGTCATTTCCTTACTATTCAGTGAAACATTAAAATATGTACCTTTTTGTTTTAATTTCCTCAGCTTCAACATCTAGAAGTTTGTTCTGGATTTTTTGAGGAGTTAGAGCCTTTTACTGTCCAATGCTAACTGTATATGGAGGTACATTTGTACCTTTATATTTTCTTTTTGATAAGTTAAATGTGATTTGGCTCTTGCTTCCTTTGGTATAGCTTTTTCTTCAGTTTTTCAATAGGCTCTTGATGCTTGACACTGGAATTGTGCGTAGTATTCCTATACTGGTCTAATCAACACCATATACAGATGTGAAATCTCTTTCCTATTCAGTATTCCAGCAAATAACGTTAAGGTTTTTTTACCAGTACATTACACAGAGGTCTTCTTCTGAATTGTTTTGTCTTTATAGTTCTGAAATACTCTGTCTTTTTGTTCCTAGATGTAATTATTTTGTATTGGAATATTTAAAAATCTGTAATATTTGAATTGGTCCTGTTAGAGGCTAGGCATGTTCATACCATGCTGAACAAGATGTTGGTTTTCTCACAGCTTGTACCATTCCCTCAGTTTTTGTGTCATCCACAAGTTTTATCAGCAGTCCTTCACAAACACCGCAGAGCTGATCCTTATTGGCTCCCAAGCAAAAATATCCATATGGTGATTACTCAGAGCAATGCTTATTTAGACTTGTCAATCAGCGAGTTCTGGATAGATTCTACCCATGATTTATTGGTAGATTATTGTGCAAGTTTGTTAATTTGCATTTTTATAGTACTAAAAAAGAAGATAGAACTTTTATCTTTTCCATTGCTGTCAACCAAACTTGTTATCTCATAAAAAATAAAATCTGGGTGGTTGTTGTCTCTCAAGAACTTGGAATTTTGCTGTTCCTCTCTGTATCGTTTTACCATGATGAAAGAAATTATCTCCATTAATTCTTTGATGGCTCTAAGTTTACCATTAAAGCACATTTAGATCTAAACTAATTTTTCTGGTTTTCTTTCTGACAGTTGTCAGATTTTAAAAAAGAGGTGGTATCAGTTGTGTGAGAGGCAGCTTTACTATTTCAGTGGCTCTGAACTCATGCAATGAAAAGCATAAAGGGAATGTTTTTGCTGCCCAAAGCGTCCAATTCTGTATGATTTTGAGAAACGCTATAAATTAGTGGCCTGTTGTGAAATTCTGTGGTTAGATTGAATTTTAAAATATGTGATGGGGAAAGCTGACTTGTATATTTGAAAAGGTGGCCAGTGCAGCAGGATCATATTTGCTTCTATTTTTTTATAAAAACAAAACAGTAAATATCTGTGTGTTATTGTTTTGGCAAACTCTTACACTGAACCATCTATTCTCTTTAATAACATACATCTTCCAGATTACTTAGTGCCTTTAATTCTATTGCAAAGTTAAGTAGCTGTTTAACATAGGAAAATGTTTTGCAACGTTAGAAAAAATACTTTGTAAGGGAAGAAAACACCAAGTGAGCTTTTTAGATGACCTCCAGAGAAAGATTTGGGAAAAATAAATTACTTTCTTGAATTTTGGGTGTATATTTAAAATATGATCTAGCAATCTTATTGCATTAGTTGAATTTTATTGAACTACTTGAAGTTTTAAACTATATGGTATTTCTGCTGTTTACAACAGGAGATGGAAGTTTGAATTATGTGTTATTAAGCTTCCACTTAAAGTAGCTTATTGAGCAATTAACAAGTGTGTTAGTAGGTGATTTAACAAATGAATTAATCACTGTTATCTGCTGGTATAGAGTCTAGAAGGCTAAAGGGACCTCTATGATTTGTGCTGCTGTACATTGCTAATGTGTATGTCTCTGATTACTAAATAACTTCTTTGATCAAGTCCTTTATAGAAGAATTTAATATTGGGATTTTGAGAAAGTATTTTTAATAGATTATCCTGTTTGTTTAATTGGTCTAGAAATTCTGTATTCGGCAAAAATTGCAGCCTATTTCAATCAAATTTTTCAGGCTGATCAACTAGTTTTTACCCACTAAATCACTAAGAAAATAGTGTTATTTATAACCTTGAATACATTACGCTGTAAAGAAAAATTAATCAGTAATTCAGAGAAATTAAAATTCTAAATGCCATGAAAGTGGATCTCTGTGAATGCAATTGGTAATGCTTATAAATTGAAAGCCTTTATAACACTTTTCTTATCTGACAATAACAGTTTAACAACTGTATACTAGCAAACTTTATTTTATATACATAAAAAAAATTAACTGAAAATCCCTCTGAACTGTGTTGTTGGCTTTGGTACAGGGCATGAAATAATTTTTCCATCTTACCCCACCGTTCTCCGAAGGTCAGGCTTTAAATTGGGCTGTTACTGTCTTGCTGCAGAGTTTCCAAGCTACGTTAATTTTTGGTCTGCCATTGATGGATGGAGCAGTTTGAATTCTGACATGCAGCAGCCTGACTGGAATGACCTGCAGAGGCAGATGTCAGCCTGTTATTTCATGCCCGTTTTTCAGAAAGCAAAAACAGCTTTTTTTTT
>VYZM01011932.1:80650-119567 GCA_013398915.1 Dromas ardeola | reverse complement strand
TTTTTTAGCAGTTCTTCTTTTATACATATAGAGAGCACTTGTAGGTGGATATGCTTTTTGATATACATACATATATGGAGTCCTATAAAAAAAATCATTTATGTTTATCATTTGTGGAAAACTTGGTTAAGTCTTGAGAATTTGTTGGTGACCAATATTGAGAATGTGCATATTCTCATATTTTCTGTACTGCAAACAAGTATACAAGAATAATCTTGAGAATTTATATTATTTTATTAAAAGGTATTATTTTGCACACAGATAATCTGAGGAAATTGCCATTGTTCTTTTGTAAAGCAAAAAAAAAAAGGTGTTATCTCTTAATTTACAGTTGCAAAAGAATTCCTTTGTGATCCTATTTTTGCAGATTCATAGTATATCAGAAATATTTTATGCTCATTGTTCTAGCATTTTTCTCTGAGGATGAAATGTATCCTTATTGGGTGCACAAGAATCCTCCTTTTATGTAGGAGCAAAAATTTAATCCAAAAATGAACACGGGGAGGGATTTTTTCATTAACATATAGAAATCAATTTAAAAGACTGATGCAGGCAGAAAGATCTGAACTTTTACACTTGAGACTTGGCTTGTACAGAGTCCTGAGTGAGAAATAATTTATTTGGTTGATAAGGATGAAAAAATGGAAATACTTAAAGAATAGAGAATCACTTTAACATTCACGGTACCATCTGAGCAGATTTTAGGGATGCCTTCGAGTGACTATTCTGCCTTTGTGCCTCCACAATATATACTGGCTGGTCCTGATCAGAATGAGCAGTGAGTTAGCAGGGTCAGGAGCACTGTCCTTTAGGCTTTGCCGGTGACATTGTCATAAAATTGAAAGAAATGGAGTGAATGAATTCTGGGGTGATAGTGTGACCTTAGTGGAGTGAATAGAAGTTTTGCTGTTGATTTTGATAGGATTAAAATTTTATCTTGTGATCTTTTCTTTATTTGATCATTCCCCTATTTGGATTATTTTCCTTAATAAACTAAATCTTTAATTTTCATTTGGAAACTAATTCTTTCGTTCTTTCTAAAATTTGCAGATGATACAGAAAATACATCTAGCTAGGAAGAAAAAAAAAAGAACCATAACTCACATTCATGGTCTAGTTAGAACCATGTAAGGGTTAACACATTAATCATAAAGGTATGAAACCGTTGTGCAAATTTGCAGATAATAAAAAAATTCGTATTGTATAAGTAATGATGGGTACGGGTCCATTTTAATGACAAACCCAAATAATTTTTAAGGTCATCTTTTTTCATTAATGGACATTTTAATATTGGATACTGTGAAGCCATGCCTTTGTTTAAATACATAAATAAAAGAAAAACCCTAAGTTGTGATCGTGAGATGTAGGGCTACAGCCAGGAAACATTAAAAAAAGCATCTGAAAAAGTCTTAGTGATCAGGGCATATTAACAGTTGAACAAGAGAATCCAGTCTCATGCTGTAGCCAAGGGAGCAAATGTAATTCATGGCTATATAATATAAAAAGGCTAATGTCCAGGAAAATAGGAAACTAGGAAAAGAGAATGTGTATATTATCTGTGTATAATATAAATAAATACAAGATGTATGTTTTTAGCAGCATGTGTAGTCATCTGTTAAAACAGCGTAGCTAGAGATCTTGTGGATTCCCTGTCACTGAATGCCTTGAATTTCAAGTCTGGATATTTTTAAGGCATTTTCCCCTGTAACTATAATAGCTAAATTAGAAATATGGGCTTGATGCAGAGATTATTACATGAGTTTGTCCAAAATTGTGTGGAAGACAATATTTTAATAGTTGACTCTTTTCCTAGAAGCTAGCAGTCTTTAATTTCTTGTGTCTTTTAAAACGAAAGCAGTAAATACGGAAAACTCTGCTGCTGAAGCACTGGGTTGCTGCAGATAGAAAGCCCCAAAATAAATAATAATAAAAAAATTTCTAGACACGTTAATAACATCAGGGTTGTAGTTGTGTTTCCTAATAAGTGCAGAGTATATCTCTTAGCAAATAATATATAGTTGCTTATTGTAAAAATGGTGCTGAAAAATACACAGGATGAGTTATTAAAAAAAAAAAAAAACTGATTAGCTTGTTCTGTGCCTGGTAGGAGAAACCTTCTCCCCCCATGTCCAGGTACTTTAGGATTCTTCTAAGATGTCATTCAGACTGCGGAGTCAATAGCCTCTTCTACCAAATGTAGTGCTATTTTCCTTGAGCATTTTATGACTAAAATGCTAAGAGGTTGCTAAAGTTACAGCATAGGAGATAATGCAGTGCAATGGCAAGAGGTAGACAAGCAGGTTTGCTTATTGTTGGAAATTTTTTCTGAGTTGTTGAATTCTCTAGAAGTTTTCAATGGAGGTTTGAACCCCAGCCTTACAAATCTCAGACCACTGACAAGAAGCTTGCTTTTCTTCTAAACTGCTTTTTATACTCCTGCTAGCAATAATCGGTACTCCTTTTTGGGTCCACAGACAAAAGGATGAAAACAACTATGTAGATGCAACACTTAGGCGCAATGGAACTGTTCACCTTTCCCAGTCTCATTGTTTCAAGACAAAGGAATGTCAGAAAATTTTACTTGCTTAGTCACTCTCATGGTGTTGCTTCTTCTCTTCCACCAATACATATTGTGTCTCATTCTACTAATAATTATTTCTGAAGATCTTACCTCAGTTTATGTATCTTCTGTTGAAAGAAACTTTGGTGAAGTTAAGCAGGAAAATACTGGCAGTTAAGCTGCTTTTCTATTATGTCAGAAAACAATTACTCCTTTTAGAGTTAAGCTGCTCCCTAACTGGGAAAAGTACTCAAAGTTTCTTGAAGACATGATTAGTGAATTGAAAGCAGAAATTGCACAGGTTATTTTGTTGCTATAATTTCTACGGATCATTTTATATGGTATTTAAAAAAAAAAAGAATTCTGTAGATGAGTGTTTAATGTGCAAGCTCTAGGCAGTCTGGTGTAGCCCAGTCCTTTTTACCTTTGTCATTTGAAAGACACTTGTCGCTAGTCTTGTACTATGTAACTGAAACAGGGTTGGCTCTGGTTTTCTACTGTTTTTTCCATTTACATGTAATTATCCCAAGCTGCTACTGAATGCTGCAGCCTGTTTGTTTACAACATCTGCCTCAAGATGTTGCAGATTTTCAGGACAGGGTTGTCAGCTCCCAGTTTCAGAAGTCATTAATAGAGACTTATAAAGCCCCTCTCAGATGTTCTTCCTCCCTTTTCCACTGAACATTCTAGGACACAGACCCCCTCACTTTAACAACCTCATTGTAAATTGATCTGTTAAGTTAATCACTTGGATGTTAAAGGACCTAAAAAGGTTTGATGACATCTTTCTTCTGTTGGTGTTTGGAATGACAGAAGGAAATCAGTCAGTTAAAATTCTCTGTTTATTAGGTTATTGCTATAACCAGATGTTGAGGTTTTCCAAACATACTCTGTGGTTTGTCTTTGCTCTCTGGATGAATATAGAAGCCACTTACTTTTTACAGCATGTTTCTTAGTGCAAAGCCAGAAACTGAATATGAACATGGTACTTGAAATGCCAGCTATAATTACCTTGGTAGAAATAATCATGTGTTGGGTGTGCACGTGGGGGGGGATTGCCTTCTGTCAGCAGACTAATATACATTCTTCATTTGAAATAAGCTCATGCATCCTTGTTCCCGTATTTGTCATCTTGGTCAGTCAGAAATCATTCTTCTGTTTCTAATTGCTTTAGATCATAATAGCACATTGATGAAACTGTTATTTAATGTCAGCTTCCTAAAAGCAAGTGGAGCACTGGTGATGGCTGGGTGTAGGTAACAGCACTGGTGGGTCTCTGTGCTTGTGGAACAGCTACCTTGAGACTGTCACTAGGAAAGCTTCCATGATTTCATGTCAGAACCCTACATGGCAAAAATATCATGCATACTGAGGACAACAGGTATCAGTGCCAGCTCTAGTAAGAAAAAGGAAGTGGTTTGCATTGTGAAGGATAGCCAAGACTTGTGAATGAATAAAGGCAGCATAGGTCAGGAATAAGCACCAATGCGTTAAGAGGGAGAAAAATGTGTAATGGATACCTAACGTCTTTTAGTCTTATACAATGTGGAACTAGACAGCAGAAGCTGAAAGGGCAATCACCCAGATCAGTAGTTAGATCGAATCATACACGTATGTGCGAATACAACTTTCTCATTAATTGTTGCAATGCAATGATTTGAATAAGCTGCTGGTCCATTCTCACTGACTCTTCCATCACCCCATCCTTAGCATCTGCCCTTGGTCCCTCTTTCTTTCCTTTCTACATTGTCCTCATAGATGTCACTTTCAACAAGTGGTGCTTCAGTTATTTTTGCACCAACAATTAACAATTCTCTCTGCTAAAGACCTAGCAGCACCAGGGTAGTTTGGAAAGTGGGCATAGAAGGTTTTAATGGCACCTACTTCCTTGTAAATGAAAAGGAATAATTTTTTTTCTGTATTCAGGAAGTGTGTGGTAGCGTGGGATTTTTAAATGATGTACAGAATGTCTTAGGCATCATTACGCTACGTGCCAAGCAGCCATATTTGATTCCATGTACCTAAGCAGAGCATCTCTGTTCCCTACACAGCTGGGAGGAGAGACAGGTATCTCTTAATATGACTTCCCACTTCCAGCGTGCTGTGAAGTAAAGGGTATGTCTGAAATCCTGGCCATAGGTATTCCCCTGTATCTACAGGCCAAGTGACACTACCTAAAGTGTAACTCTGCTCACATCACTGTACACGGGTGCTTGGCTCGCTATTTCAAAACATCAGTACCAAACTTTTAAAGACAGCCTAGAGTTTAGAATATTTTCCCAGAAGGCTGCAGACCTGGTTTTGTTGGTCGGTTGTTTTTCAGTGGTGTTGTGTGTGTGTGTAGGGGTGTGCGTGTTTGCTTGTTTTTTAATGTTTCCTCACCCAGAAGAGATTTAGACTTATCAGTAGGGAAATGTCCTAACCACCAGAATTAGAGGTAAATGGCCTCGTGTTTTAATGAGTTATTGTTCTAACTCTAGAAGAAAATTTTAAATATCTCATCTGTAGTCAGTTGTTCAAAGGCGGCCGGAATACAATCTCCAGCAATTCGTATTTAGGAGATCGCTCTTGCAGAGCATGATGAAAGGACTTTCTGTAAGCATGTTATGTTATAATTGCACCTAGCTTTGGTTTACAGTGTGGATGCTAATAGATTTTAACTCACTGTAAGTCCTAAAGTGATCAGTGCTCTCAGCATATGTGTCAAATGCTTCTACATATCTACCTGTTATCTTTTCTCATTCTTTCTGTCTCTTCTCTGTACATGCAAGGCAAGGAAGGACATACATTTTTTCTGTATCTGCTTGTGAAATTTTTTCAGTAATGAGAACGACATGATAGTGTAACCAGGGTACCTACTTTTTTTTTCCAACATAACACACTGTATTTCTTCTTTCCAGTAAATCTTTATATAAGCCCATTGCTGATAATAAATAAATACTAAAATACAATATCAAGGACCACATGGCAAACTGGGTTTCCATGAGACCATTCAATAGGATTATCTTGCCTTTCCCAGTCATTGTTTTTAGGGTTTGACAGTCTTCGTTAAGATACGTTTTGTACATCATTTTACAGGTTTTAATACTGCTTCATTAAGTAACTACTTTTTATGTCACCAGTGTGAAGAAGATTAGATTTCTCACCTTGAAATCTGAGCAGTGGGAAGATGCCTGAAAAAGGTACCTTCATTAATTAAGCAGCCCACCATACTGATAGCGTTTTAACTGATGGCCCAGTTGGTCTCAGTAAATTAGCAATGACATATGTAAAACCAATAATTTCTGAGACTTCTTCATAGATGATGCCTATTTAGGATCCACAAACATCTTGATAAAGGCTTAGGTGTTGATTATATTATTGATGAAATAGCTTATTATCTTATTGGTTGTATATTATTGATTAGTATATTAGAAATTCAATAGGAATTGGAGCCTTATTGACAAATTCATATAAGCAACCTTCAGCCTTGATGAATCTTGGGCCACTTCAGCATTCAAATCACAAAGCAGTGACATTTCTAAAAGTTGATTCAATGCAGAAACTACAGGGTGTTCCATGTTCCCATGATTTAGGACGTGAAATGTTCTTGGCCTTTGAAAGATGAAATTTAAGCTTTAGGACCCCAAAATTCAACTTTATAACAAAGATGCACTCTGAAAAATACCAGGCAGCATTCAGAGGAGAACAGAAACTAACTCCTGAAACTGAGACTGGTAGAATGGTGAGGAATAATTAATTATTCAGGTGTCATCCATTACTAAAAGTATTCTTTCAACAAGACCCGAGAATTGTCTTCAGTGGAAATTGTACAATTACCTATGGAGTAAATGGTCTAGTATACATTCATATGTCAAAATGTGCTTCAAGATGTATGTCAGCACTTTTGTGCAGAAGAGGGAAATAAATCAGAGGCATGCCTGAACTATTCTCCCTGTGCTGGCACTTCTGAAGTCCCATTTCATCTGCTGCAGTTGCTGTGAAGTCCGTGAAAAACTGTTAGGGCTTTCTTCTCCTTTTGTTAGGGCTTTCTTCTCCTTTTTTCTACTTTCATTATTTAACTTTCAAAATGAATTAATCAAATGTAAAATTTCCCCTTTAAAATCTTTTATATTTTTTTCAGAATCAATTTTCCTAACATCTTTGTGTGAAAATGTATAGCATTCATTCTTGCATAAGACCTAGGTATTTGAAATACTCAGTCAATAATAACTGTTCAAAGTTTTAAAATATAACTTCTATTAATTGCATTTTCATGTGAGTGCTTTTAGCTCTGTTCCAGACCATAACACTGTGAGTTGCTGGGCGTCAAGTGACTGTTTTTTGTGTATGATGTTACTAGACACTCAGAGTATCTTAGCTGCGGATGAAATACCAAGCAGACAGCAATATTTCTGTATTTTTTTATGAGAGCACGAGAATCTACTGGGTTACGGCAAGACTTTAGCGTTATGAAGGTCCAGTTGCTATCTCTAACGTTTTCACAGTATTAAGCTTCTACATTGCTTAAAAATTTGAAATGGAGATGTTCAATGTGCTGATTCCAGAATCACAGGCTATCACCTGTCTGAACATGATTCGAAATCCAGATACCATGCTCAGTATGATATAGGTATTATGGCTAAAACCTTATGTCAATCTGAAAGATATACAGAAGCTTTAGGTTCAGTATATGATTTCTGCGCATTGTGTGGTATGCCAACCATGAGCAAGAAAAATTTTTGAACGCTGATTGATGGCTTACAAAATTTTGCAAGTGCTGGCACGCTGATTAACAGCCATAGAGCGGCTGTGGATGGTTGTTACTGGTGGCTGTGTGACTAGGGCTCAGGGGATTTGGTTTGTTTTCTGGGTCCTCAGCCACCTGATACAGAGTCACAGCTCTGCTGTACAGCGATGGAATAGCAGCGTTTAAGCAAGCTCCAGAATCTGTCCTGCTCACCCAGGTCATTACCCTTAGGCTTCAAAAGTATATGGTAGAGAACTTGCTTGACCATAATCAATATTCTTTGTGATTTTTTTCCACATCTCTTTGCAAAACCTCTGCCAAGATGAGGAACAATTTACATCTGGTGACAAAGTCCAGCTGTGGATTTTCACACTGCAGTCTGGTGTGCTACTAGAATGAAAGCGTTCAACTTGGATCATGAGGAAAACTACCTGAACTGGGAGACCAGCAACACATGTCCGTTGTCAGAGCTGGCATGAGAGTGTACAACAGATTACCTCAAAGATGGGTTTGTACTTGTCCTCAGGGAACTTCAGCTGGATTCACAAATAACTGCTGCTTCTTGGTTCTGTTTTTAGTAGACTCTTGACTACATGAAGACCAGGGTCTTAGTATTAAAGTCTGTGAGTGCCAGTGTATGAGTAACCCGGTAAATAGCTTCATTTCTGGCTGGCTGCAGCTGCTGTTTGACATCATCTGACATCATCCAGCAAAAGTCTAGAAAACTAGTGCGCCTTGGGTGCTTTGCTTGTTTTGTGGTTTGTTGGGTTGTTGGTTGGGTTTTTTTTTTCTTCTTTTTTCTTTTGGAGCAAATGACTTATACCATTCAGCTGCTGTTGCTCAAAGAAATAATATTATTTCCTTTTTCTTACTTTCCCTTTGCCTCCCCCAGATAGATTTAAATAACAGCAAGACTCCTATTTAAAATGATAACATCCAGGAAATTAAAAGTTAAGCCCTTCACTGTCCATAACTCGGTGTTTCTGCTTTCCCCTTCTCAGCAGTGGTGTAAATGAAGGATGAAGCCTCAGCCTGAACTTTCAATTTCCTGGCTGTTGTCAGTTTGTATCGCAATGCTGCCATTATACAATTTTCATTTCTCGAAAGGATTCATACACAATATATTATAGAAAACTAGAGAATAGCCAGAGGCAGAAATTAAATATTCTGCAAAGGTTCATATTAACCTGAATTACCTCAATGTTTTGTTGAGTAAGTGACAAAATTTAGATTCTAAAGTATTATTAGTAAAATCCTCATCATTTGCAAAGGAATTACTTAATATTACAGCTTATAATTTCTTTTATCTTGATAGCTTTGCCTTTTAGTAGTTAAGGAGTTGTATCATCATGATGTGATCCTCTTTCAGCCTCCTGGAAGAATGGACCTGACTTATTCTGACTTTTACAGTGCTTTCCTGGCCCTAACAGGGCAGGGGGAATGGCAGAAGAGAGATTCCGAGTGCTGAGAAGGATGTTGGTGCTAGAGATATGCTCAAGGTTGGTTTCTAAAAAGAGAGACTGGAGTAACAGAGAAAACGAGCAGGTGAAAAGCACAAGAATGCAGGCCAGACTTAAGACTAACTGATCTGTTGCTGCAAAAATGTAATTAAAATATTTTATAAAAGCTAAAAAAAAAAAAGCACTTAAATTTCACTTTCTGACTAGTTAAATATTGTAGGCCAACATAGCCTTGGTAGGGATAATTTACACTTCAGCTGCACACCTTGTTGCCTATTACAGTCTACAAAATCTCTCCTCTGTTACTGTTTCACAGATTCTCCCAATCTGGAGGAGAAAAAATGACAGTTTTTTTTTTTATTGTTTTAAATTCATCTTATTATGTGCATCTTTCAGTAAGAAGTGATAGATGAGCTATCTTCTTTTTTATATCAATTCATATTTTTTTTCTGATTTTTACCTTTACTGAGTTAGTATCTTCCCAGTCTGTTCAGTGGTCAGGCTTGTGGCAGGTGCATCTTTCTTTATTGCTTTGAAAAATGGGGTGCCTTTATTCTTATTAAACTCAAAATATCTTAAATGAATTTCAGATTTATATGTGGAAGTCTCACTATTTGTAGAATGAATCATAAATGCCAGTAATGCAATTTTAAAGAGACGTTTTCTCATATAAGAAGAAAAATCCTTGAATCTGGGTATCTAGCTTACCTGCTCTGACCAAAGGTGCTGGTATTATCTTTCTATATCTTGTGTGTTCTTTTAACAGTACAAAGATAGACAGGAAAGAAGAAGAGAAAACTCTTAAGATATTTTTCTGGATGTTTACTTATTTGTGGGTGTTCTGTGTTTGTATCAGTGTCTGAGTACCTTGTGTACTTACAAACGAATGCACAGATAAACACAACTAACATTATAGCCAGTGACAGCAAATGGGATAGGAAGATTTAAATATATATTGATTTTTCATGACACTGATTTTTCTTTTGTGGTATGTATGCTATCTGTAAAATACAGGTAACAAATACATGTCTGTATATATTTGGTAATGACAGCAATAGCCATTGCTATTCATTCTAGTGGTATTTTTACTGACTATAAATGGCTCTTGTGAGGGATAACTTTGTGACCTTTTTGGTATTCTTTTTAATGTTGAGAAAAAGCTACGGTTTGTGAGTTTGGGGGGTAATTGGCTTTTTTTGCTTGTGTTTTTTTTTTATAACTTTCTATGGCTATAAATCTGTTCTTACAGATTATATTCACAGATTTTACTCCAGAATTTGAATCCTTCTTCAGTTATTTTATAGTAATCCCACTGGAAAAAAAGAAGCTAAGCAATTCACAGCCTAATTTTTCTTTCCCTTCAAACACTGAGACATGTCCTACCTTATATTTTCTATTGCTTTTTTCTGTGTTTGCCAAAATTTAGGATCAAATACTGTTCTGTTTAGTTAGGAAAAGTTTCAAATCAATCTATGTTTCAGAAGAACACAAATAAGATCCAAACATTACCAAGCAGCTGGGGACGTAATCGGCATTCTTTTATTTTCTATCAAACCCTAAATTCACAAGTTAAATATCCATTTATTATTTTAACTTCCATTAGAATAGTTTGTGTGTAACTTTAGATATTAATTCTGGATGCAGCCCAATTGTTGAGAGGCATAACAAGGAAATAAGTTAATTAACAACAGCAAAAAAAAAAATTGTTTGTGAAGATCCAACTAAGAAAAACGCTAAAGCGAACATTAAAATTGCTTCACTGTTTACTAAAATAATAGATGATACATGTACTTATAAAGAGCACTAAGTGTAGACTGAGGGGATACGAGTTCTGACTGCCTGTGCTGTTGGCCAGCCCTGTTACCTGGGACAGATAATTTTACCACCTTATAAACTAATGTCCTTTGTGAAGCATTTTGTGATCTCCTTTTGAAAAAAGCTGCATAGAGGTCATGTTCGAATGTTAAGAGTGACATTGTCTTCCTTTTCCCTGGATGTGTGGACGTTACCAAGTCAACACATAATGCCATGCCTCGCCCTCAGAAGTGTGGTCTTTCGAGGAATGTGAATCATGCCAATCATTTATAAAGTAATAAAATATTGAGTCCATTTCAGACGATATTATTATTTTTAATTATTGGCAGCATGTTTTCCCCAAAACAGCCTGTGCAATATAAAATTCTCTTATCAGAGTGTGACAAACCACTCAGGCCTCACCATGCAAAGAGGAGAAAATGTAGGTGGCTTTTTTAAGTCAGCCTTTCTTTAAAACCTTTGGAAAGACTGCACAGAAACTTCAGTACAAAGAAGTGAGAGGTGACTTTGTAACTCTAAGCCCATTGCATTTTTGTACTCCTTTAAGGTTAAAAATTGCCAGGTGCACAGTGTACATAGTAAGTCCTATTCCAATAAGTTGCTGAATTTCTCCAGTGAGCATCCAAGTACTTTATTCAGTGGGACATACATGTGTCCCAGTTTATAGGATTAGGTCCCAATGATGCCGAGGTTTTGTCAGTTAACAGCGTAGTCTTTTGCAGTCTTCTCTTAGCAACATGTTCTATATATGGATCCGTATCACTAATAGAAGTGAGGTTTCATGAATAATTGTTTCTTCCATGAACATATACTCAGAGTAACATCTCAGAATATATACGCTTGCGCAACAAAGACATGAAAATAGGAGTGGAGAGTGTGAATGTTAAGAAACATTGGTGTTAAGAAACAGCAAGTTCGTAAGAAAACCTGAGGTGCGTTTATAGCCAGAGATGTCTTACTGTGCCCAGCTGCAAAATTGGATCAGGTTTTCCCCCAGTAGTGGTGAAATGTATGTGCACATGCAAGTGTGATATCAGACTGTTGTATTTGCAGATAACACATTCTTCATAGTGGACTGTTTATCTTGATCAATTTTATATAATATGATGGAGATTCTATAGTTTTGGGTTTTTGGCATAAATTCATACTTCTTTTTCTGGGTTCCTTTTTCTTCCTCTATTCAGTATCTGAGCTTGTGGCAGCCGCATTTTTCCGTTTTTTTATGTTTTCTTTTCTTCTTTCTTTTTTCCTTCCCTATTTTTTTACTGCCCTGGAAAAAAAAAATAGTAGCCCTATCTGCTTGAAGAAGTAGAGGGGATTTTTTTTCTCTGTTTTTTTTCTTTCTCTGAATCTTACCTACGTGAGTCATGTACAAGTATGTTTAAAATTTATAGAAACGACATTATAATTAATAATGATACTTTAGCAGCATCCAGCACCATCCTGTGTGGTGCAAAGTGAACCATTGTAGGAGTTAAGCTAAAAATATTGCATTAACACTTAGAGAAAATGAAATTTTTATACTTGATTTGCTCATGGTCATATGGTTGCAACTAAACACAATTTGAGCTGTCACTTTACTGCAGAGAAAAATATGCAATTTTGGAATATTTTAAATGAGCTTGATATTAGATTCTATAACTCAGAATGACACAGGAAATAGCGTTTGCAACATGATTGGTTCATTACTATTTGGTAATTGCAGTCCATCATTTTAAAGGGGAAACTAAAACACAAACAAATGATCTCGGCATTCAGCAGTCTCTGTATCTGAGTTGTCATTTTGGGGGTGGTTTTAGAAGATACAAGTTGTGTATGTTTGGAAGCTTATATTTTTCCCTCCCCTTTATCATTTCAGGAAAGCGATTTTTATCATAAACTAACATGTCAGCCAAAGCATCTACATTTAAAAAAAATATTATTTCACAATTTTCCACATGCACATTTGATGTAAACCCTGGAGGTGTATTCCCTGAGTACCTATTACCTCCATTTTAGGGAAATTACATTAAATTATTAGTGACAAATTTACTTGTCTGCCAATGTGTTTTTCTTGAATTTTACTACAACATCAATACTTGGCTGTTTTATATGGGCCCTCATTTACCTGTCTTTGAAGGCAGTCACCCCTCTGGGAGCTTTGCCTGTCACTAACATGCAGTAGGAAGAGTCTTTAAGTTTAACATTCGCTGTTTTGAATTAAGGAAAAAAATATGTTGCACTTTAAAAATATAATGTGCTTTTCCGACAAGTCATTTTGATGTCTACTGACTCTTTTTTTAGAGAGCAAACCCAGTTATAAGCGCAGCATGCTCAAAGGAGATACTGGTTTGCCAACAGAAGGGTGTTCACCAGGAGTTGACACCCAAGAAGAGGGACTTGGACATCCATTGTCTTGTACATATTGGTCTTGGGATATTACCAGATTTTACTTGTGTTTGTGTCTATTCAGGAATCCTTTCCGGTCTAATGCCAAAATAAAAGCAGATGGAAAAAAAAGTCAGACTGAGAGTTAAAGTCAACTACAGGACTTTAAACCTCTATTGCATAAGGAAATACAACTATGAGGCATTTGGAAAAAAATATGGGCCTTTTTGAGCAGTCGCAGCATGTCTGGGAGTGAGCTTTACTTGCCTGCCTTTTTTTAATCTTTAAAGTCTGTGTCTTCAAATGCAATTAGTGTTAATTCCAAATAAATGAGTGTTTCTGGATTCACTATGCTGTTTAAGTCCACAAAAAATATTGTGCTTTTTGAAACTGAAGCCTTTGCAGTCCAGCTTCCTCCTGTTGTGTACAGGAATGCAGGGTTTCATTTTAAGGAAGGGACTCCCAGTGCTTTAATCTCCAGGCATGATTGATGTACTAGCAGCAGCGTACCACCTTAGGTTGTAATCTGCGCAGATCTTGAAAATAAGCGAGATTCTGCTAGTTCAGTGCTGGTCAAAGATTTCTAGGGAATACTTTGGTGCTTCAGCAAATAATACTGGCTATAGAATAGTACAGTATTTTGTTCCCTAAAATATTGATCACTGGTATTGGAGGTGTCTGCATTTTATTGGACACAAGGGGATGCCGCCACTCCACACCATTAACTCAAAGTTTTAGAAGCTCTAATTAATGAATTCCTTGAAACGTATGTGAGAATTCACATGGAAAGAGCTATATGAGCACAATCATTATCATATTATTGTTCTGGGAGAGATTCTTTGCTAGTAAACGGGTACAAACAACTCTGTTGAAGCCAGTGAAGCAATAGTGCTGTATAGTAGCAAATAAACTGCCCTGTGGCTTTATTTATTTGTGTATCATTCACTGCCTTGTGGGCCAGATTCTGTTATAGCCCTTTGGGTGTTATACATTGTAAAGAAGAAAGGATTGTGTTGATAGTACTAAATCCTGTGTCAGGCTTCCAGTAGTTGGGATTTCTAGTGCTGGAGCATCGAATTTCTGGGAGTTGGTACGTCCAGAAAACTTGAGGAGGTGAAAATTGATTATGAAGGCTGCTAGCGTAGAGAAGATTAGAACGCTTTAATCAAATTCCTCTCAATTTAGCAGTTGATTAAAAACAGCTTTTAAATGGGACTTTAGTGACTTCAAGATAACTCGTGCTCTAAAAAGAGAAAGGGAGGATCTCTGAATATCAAGATCGCGGGAGGAAGATGATGGTAGAAACATCATTAGAACCAAAATCTCTAGTTTATGTTTAAGTGGCTAGATTATCCCACTGTTATTTTGATGCTGGTTTTGAGTGTATTGATAGCCCCAAAGCCACCAAGGGTTACAGTCAGGGACTGGTGTCCTGCTGTACTTTCTGCTCAGTATTTGCACGCATGCCCGTATATTCTAAAAGCACACAATGTCTGCTAGAAGCAGCTTGTAATTTAACCAGTGTTTTCTGTGCGTGAATTCATGTACAACTGCAAAAGGGATCTGGATCCCAGTTTGTGTTTTGATGAGACATAAGTAAAGAAGAATAAATGTGAGAAGAGCCAAGGACAAGGAACTGTGCCATGATTCCTTTAGGGAGCAATCTCATTCTTTGTTGCTTCAGTGCTAGAGTAATTCTGTTCCAATACTGAATACAACAGGATTAAGCAACATACTAACATGAATTTTATAAAATCTTAATATTTTTCAGTTTCTGTTTATTAACTGTTGATAAACTAAATTTTTCTTTCGCATCATTCCTTGCTCAAAGTGTTATTTCAGAGACTCTGCTTTGCCGATCTGGCACTGGGAGTGCCGTAGAACCATAAGAATTCCACTGCATCAGTGTTACTTTTCTGTATATTATATCCAAATCTTGAACAAGTAGCAAAATAGAGCATATACTTAAGATATACCTCATAATTTTTTTTTCAATTTATTCCCTCAGTGAATCAAAATGATTATATAAATCAATGCAATTTTAAACTGATTAACCTCAAACCCTCTTAATTAGAAAATAGGGGCTTCAGAGTTCACCTGCAGCATGTGAAATGCCTTTACATTATTTTGCCTGACTTTTTATCCTAGGACAGAAAATAGAAAATGCGTATTATTGCCATTAAATATAATTTGATGAGGAAATTATATTCTTCAAGGGCTCTCCTGCTCCTTTCTTAGAGGTTGCTATACCAAATACTTGCAATGTCAGTGTGATATATTTTGGCCTAAAAAGAAAGTGAGAAAGCTAGGGAGACCTTGCTGCTTCTTGCAGAGGCTTGGCTTTTTCAATATGCATTGAGTTTTAAAAGGCTTTTGCTCTTTTTTGGAGAGTCTGGTGATCCTGGAAGGATCACTTAAAAATGTTTCTGATAAGATTCGTGATGAGTTCCTCACTCCTCAATGAGACTGCCTTGGAAAATGGCTCCTTGTTTCTTTTCTTTTCATAAAATCTCCTTTCTACGTGCACATGCAGAATAACTTCGCAGTCCAAGCAAGCTCTAAGTAGGCAACAACCCACAATGCAACTATATAGTCAACTTGTAACTATGGTTATAGTTTTCCTTTACTTATCACAAAACCTGTCTAGAGAAAGAGAGAAAGGTGGGCAGCCTCTCTACCTTATATTTTGTTGTATATATTCGAGCACTAATGGATTTGAAGGGGGAGGGATTGTTGCATTGTCCGTGGATCTAAGCTCCCAGTACGTGTAAATTGGAAAATTAAGGCTCTTGTGTGTTAACTTGCAGTATAATATACATATCAGCATCTTTAAGATAGATATTTCATTTATGTGTTTCTCTGCTCATTTTGTCCAGGCTGTTGTTGAAGGGGGTCAGTGTATTGACATAATCTGA
Organism: Dromas ardeola; assembly: GCA_013398915.1. Taxonomy (NCBI): domain Eukaryota; kingdom Metazoa; phylum Chordata; class Aves; order Charadriiformes; family Dromadidae; genus Dromas; species Dromas ardeola. Next base: position 103,721 of record VYZM01011932.1, on the reverse strand, counting down.
TTTTGGTGCATTGACAACCTTATACCACACCTCTCCCGCCTGCTGCTCCGGCATTCACTCCTTGTGGACTCAATTTTGTTACTTCTCAGATCTGCATTTACATATCAATTAAATATGGGTGAGAATGGGGAATGTGTACCTCGCAAATAGGTTATGAAAATATAGTTAGAGAGATTACTTGTATAAGGAACGCGTTGTTTAACAGGGTGACCAAAGTGATAAAAAGTGTGCTTCAGATGTCTGTGTTTGGCAAAGCATTTAGACGATACTTGCGTGTAATTATATGCTTAAGTGCTACTGATGCCAATGACTAATTGAATTGGGATCAAATGTACCTGTGGTGTAACAGTGGCTCACTTAAGTGAAATGTTTTAAAATACAAGTGAGACAGTTTTGAATGGAAAGACTTTAGAACAATCGCCTTGGGTTACATCTGTAGCTCTTGCTGGGAATTGTTCTTTTTTCTCATTCGGAAAACCTACAGCTGGTACCGCAGTTGTCTTACCTTCTGACGATAGGTAGCTTAATAAAGATTTAGCGAGCCATGCCTGCACAGAAGATGTGACCTTATTCAGTTTGCCAAATATTTTAAAGAAATATATTTAAGTAATCATACAGTAAATTATTTCCCTTTTTTAGCACATAATTGCAAATGCAGACTGTAGCTTTATTAAAATATGTTTTCCTGTAGGTACCCTCCATTTTAAATGTATGAGAGAAACATGGGTGATGGTTGTTTCTCCTAAGCTATTTTCACTAAGGAAATACAAATTGCTTAGTGGAATATATGAAGTATTGCTGAACAGTCTGTTAATATGTTAAGGATTATTTTTGTCTCAGGTTGGAGAACAAACAGCATAATTAGGTTGGTTTGTTCTAAACCTTAGTGCTTGCTTGTTCTAAACTTTATCGCGTCCCTCTGTCTTGTTCTTTTTATTGTTATGATTTGAAATACAAAATATTTCAGATTGCTTAGTGCCGCTTTCTGTCCCATATGTTCTCATCTCAGGTATTCTCTCTCTGTATATAAACACACGTGTGTGTATATATAACACATATGTATACATAAGTCATATGTTGCAGTTAACAAGAGAGTTATATAAATACGTGTCCTCACATATGTATGCGTGTGCGTAGAAAAAAATGTGCAAGTATGTAGGAAAAAATGAGGTGTGCAGCAGCATTCCCAGTCCGTATCTTCACATTGGTGTTCACGGCACCTGCTTTTTATATATATATCATCCTGTTGTTTATCATGAACACAGGTTTTAGTTGTACAGTTTTATCTGTAGCTAAACGCCCGTTTCCTTGGCAGTCTATCTTACAAATTACAGTTAATATTATTACCCTTTTGCACAGTGTAAGGAACGTGTCCGAAACGGAAAAGGATTCTTCAGTTTTGCGCAGAGAGAAAACTTTCTGCCTTTATTCCTGTGCACCTAATCTCTTGTTTTAGCTCAAGATGGAGGGTTTATGATTAATACAGTTGATGCAGAAAATGGCCGATTGCTTGGTTTCTTTTAAATGTATCATGCTCAGTGCACACGGTCTCTGAGCATCAGTTAGAGGGAAGTGACAGCAGACTTGACCTTTCTCTCCAAATCATATGGGGGGGTGGGGGAAGAATTAGCATGATACAACAGCATTTCAACTTGTTTTAACTGATAACTTTCATATTTAGAGATGCTAATATGTTCTGGAAATATAAAATCACTTTCTAGCAAATGTGGTCACATGTTATTTTAAATGAGATTTAAAAATTTAGCTTCTATATGCATAATAAGATGCCTTTAAGATATTTTACTGACTTGGCTAATGCTCCTAAAAGGTCAATACAAATATTTAGCTTCTACTTTTACTTCTGCTGTTTCACAGATTGGACCCATTTTTAATTTGGAGTCATCTCACTGAATATTTTAAGGACTATTTAGACGGCTTGTGAGAAAGCATGAACAATAGGTCCTATATGTAGGAAGGTGTTAGTTATAAAAGGGCTTAAATTGGCTTTAGTGTAACTGGAAACCAAATAAATGGTTCTGGAAACTACACTAGGAGATTTAGCAGGTTTTTTCTGTAGTCACCAATTAGTGCCATTAGAAAGTCTAATATGCACAGCGTGGACCGGCAGCAGCTGTGATTGATACAAAGCTCAACCAATCGCACTGGTCCCATGTCAGCTCTCATTAGTCTGGGATCAATTACCAGGATTTTAGACCAATTTGAATGAAAAGTAAAAACACATTGTTACCACAAATTTCATCAAGTGAATATGCTGTATAAGGAAATAGATCAGCTATGACCTCTTTGACATTTTCAAAATGTTTAAAAGCTGAAGTTAATTCTTTGTGATGTCCTTTCATCTTTAGTTGACAACAGAGAGACCTGGAGTGGTGACAGGCCTTGTCAAGTGGCTCTGTCTTATCAAAAACAATACCCTCCAGATCTTTCAAGCCAAATATTCTAATGTAAGATAATTGCATTTAAAATTTCGTGTAGCTTTTATGCCTTTCCCTGAACCGTTTTTCTATTAAGTAACAAACCTTTTCACTCCACACTTTTTTCACTTTAAAAGGTGTAATGGTTACTAAAAATATGTAAGTGGCAATGGTGAGTGGAATGCAGGAAGGAGAGCTTGAGGCTGCTGGGGAGCTGGTTCGGCTCTGGCTCGACTGTCTCTTGGTTCTTGTGCAGCACTGTAGGTACAGTCTTTTGGATTTTACGATTGTCTGCAGTTTTCTACCACAACTTAACACCCCACCTCACCACCACCCTCCGCCATCGCAGCCACCTCTTTTCTTCTGATTACTTGTCTGCCTATTTTGGCTGAGCATTCCACCAAAAGTCCCTTGTTTGAGTGTATAGTTGGGAGAGAGCTCTGAGATAATGCCATTCCATTTCAGAGGCTTAGTTTTTAACATTTGTGCACTAGAACAGCCATTTCAGCATACAGAATTAAGCAGAATGGTTTTAATATGATTTTTATTTTTTTTATTGTTGTTAGGTTTTTTTTTTTACCCAGGGAGAGTTAGAGGAATTATAATATCTTTAGATCTTTATATGGGGATTTTTTTTGTTTCATGAAAGAATGAGCTGGTTAATGCAAGTGACAAATACACATTGCTGCTGCTGTTAGTATTTCCAGCTGCGGGTCTCACACGTCTTTGTGTGGAGACCCCACTGCAGCAGCTTCTGCTGTTCCCGGCCCCAGCCGCCCTCTTGGTCCTTCCTGCCAGAGCGTTGTTCCAGGCACCCAGCGCTGACGGCTCTGCTTCTGCCCACTTTATTCAGTACTTCTCCAGTATGTTGGATTATTTAATGTTTTCAAAACCATAAAGCTCATTTCAATATCATAAAGTAAAAAAAAAAAAAAAAAACTGAAAATTTTTTTTTTTCCCTAGCTTGGTAGGTTTTTCTTAGTAATTTTCTCTTCATATCTTTCAAATCAAAATATAAACTAGATCAAAGAGTTGAAAGTAGTAGAAGTCTATACGACAGAAGTCAACCATAGGCAGATCTGAATGAAAGAGCCTCTAGTACCTGAGCTGTAAATTGCAAGATAGTTTATTCAGGACAATGTTTTTTCTTAGCTGATATTCTCCTTAGATTAATTCTTCTCTCATCCTTTTGGGGATCACTCTAGTCTTTTTAGGTGTGGATTTACATGCCATGTCAGTAACCTCTCACATGGATTTTTGCTGTGTCAGTAAACATTTCTGAAAATAAGATTTTCAATTGTGAATTATTTATACTATATGATAAGCAAGTAGAATGTTGAAATTCAATGCTAGTTTGTAAGATTTTTTTTTTTAAACTTGATTTCTCTGTCTTCTACTCTAACCAGGCTTTTGTTAGAAAGAGTACTTTATTCTTTTCTGACACACTACTAAAGGTATTATGCAAACGTAAGATGTTGTTCATTATAATCTGTTGGAAATGGAGGCAGCAGAAAGCTGAATTTCATTGTATAACTTGATCTAAGAGAAGATTTTAATGGAAAACAGCAGCCAGCTGAAGGTGTCAGGACTGATTGCAAAAGCTGATTTTATTATGATACCAATATTAGGCGACCCACATTCTCTCCACACTGACATAGCACAGTCCTATGAAATGAATAAGCAATATTGCTTACACAAGCTCAGTAAATATGGGGTCCACTTATGAGAGGTGGACCTAGACCCAAATGTACTGCAATACATTGGTTCTTGCAGAATCTCACTTACCAAGAATAATCACCTCAGAGGGAAAAAGAACCAGTATGTGTTACAGGAAAGTTCAGCTGCTTCTCCATGTATCATCTGGACCTCTTGAATGCACAACAGCAGACACCAGATAGAGAATGGGTTTCTCCTGAGCTGTTTCTCAGTTTTCTTAGGAGTAAGTCACAATTAGCACAAGAACCTAGAAAAAAGTTCTGCGACCCTTTCCAGGTTTTGCTGAGACCAGTATGTTATGCGTTGTTATACTAAAGGAAAAAAAAAGGTAATTATAAGAAAATTATTCATATTTTGGGACAGTTTCAGTTTTTAGGTCAATTCTGTAATTCATATGGACTATCTAACTTTCCCAACGTTTCCTTACATCAACTGTAAATTACTTGAATATTAACAGGAATATAGTTGTTTGGTTCAGGCATATGGAAATCCAGGTTATGCTGTTACTTAGTTTTCACAAGCCTATTTGAAAACAAATTAAAATATTTCAATTACTGTATTTAGAAATGTATCAGCACTGTTTACCTTTAATAAAACGTAAACATGCTGTTTGATTTTTACATGTTTTTAAATACTTTCTTTTATCAATGAATGAGTATGTGTATATATACACACTGTGTATATATAATATACGTACATATATATAAATACTGTGTATCTGGAAATTCCCAAAAGGGTGGACATTTCTGGCATACTGCTTTCTCTTTTTTGAATGGGATATTATGAAATGACATTTACATGTTCATAAATTTGATGAAGTAAATGGATCTTCATAAACAGCATGCAGAAGCTTTGTTCCAGCTGGGGTAACGTGCAATTTGGGGTGGCCGCTCTGAGCAGTGGGACTGCCTGGCTGCAGGAGCCCCTTTTTTGGTCACCGTCAGCCTCTGCCTGGGCAGGTGGCTCCTTCCCTTGCACACACCGCACTGTGCCTGCACAGGGACTGCAGGGCACGGAGCACCAGCCCAAGTTCTTGACTTTCTGGTTACCACTGATCTGTGTCCAAGCCTCATTTTTATCTTTTATCTTTTTTGTATTTTTACAAAGGAAAGTTGAGCCAAGAGCCAAGCTGTTTTCCCTTCCTCCCTTGCTTACTTCCCCCTCAAAGTAATTTCAAGTATTAGGGCAATTGAAAGGTTTTGTATTTTCTTACGCATACCGTGTCATTCATCCAAGGGACGCTGACGTCCCTAGGAGGCCCAACAGCACACACTTTCAGACTTTAAAAATGGCAGCTTTTTCTTTTTTCCCTTTAAGCTGTAGAAATCCTAAATTATTTAGACTTGCTGTTTAGGGTGTAATATAAATAAATGTAGTCTAATGTGTTTTTCATTGCATAGCACTTCGGTACTGACTATGCGAGGTGTGAACTTGGACTAGAGAGGAATTTTCTGTTAAATGAAACCTCCAGAGCTTTCGCCATGGCTGAAAACCTCTTCACTCTAAGCCTTGAAATATGCTTATTTCCTGTGTATCCCCCTCCACCATCCATTATTCCTCAATAAGCCATTGGATGGTGGAAGAGCTTCTCCTGCAAAAATGAGTACTGACATAAGTACCTCAAAAATATATTTATTTCAGAACTGTTCTGTTAAGAGTTCTAACAAGCATGTATCAAGCAGTCCGATGTTTTTACTTGGAGAACTCCTTAATAAAACTATTTCTTTAACAAAGGTCTGCTTAGCCTAGTTGTACAATAAATTCAGGGGTTTAGAGCCATGGGAATAGTAATTTAGTATCAACAGATTTATTCTCCTATGAGGTATTCCAGCTAGAAGGCTGAAGGTACCAAGATTTTGTTTTTTCTAGTGAATGAACTGTTACCAACAATTTTATTTTTCAGACGTTTTTGCATTCTAAGGGCAGGAAAGAGAAACACGTGCACGTGTATGTAATGCTTTTTTTCCATAGTTGGGCTTCATGTATGTAGGGAAACATATATATATATACACAGTCCTTAAATAATGAAATTGTTTTCATGAATTAATCATTTCCCATGTGAAACTGAATGTTTATTTCTACCCTTAAAATTAGATATTATATCAAATCCACTAAGTTAATCTTATTGAAATACGTTTAATTAATAACTGCAATTAAAATGCTGCAAAGCTCAGCAATGTTTACCCACATCAGTTAACAAAAGACGGCATCTCTTTTTCAGCAGATTTCAGCTTCTATTATTAGTGTGTAAAGGAGTTTAATTTACCTGGAGTAGTGTAAACCTTTTTGAAAGAGGTGCCCCATTCCACAGAAGAATCATTCTCCACATGCTCTAAATACTGTACATATTTACCAAATTTAAATACATATTTACATACGTAAGATTGACCCAATTGAATGGAATGACTCCCTCGATACCTTTTATAGTCTATTAGGTAAATAAGCATCTCGGAAACGGGCTCGCTTTTCTTTGCACAGTAGACAGTAATGTAGATAGGATTAGAATTTTGGGTCTTTGTATGGTAGTTGGGTTGACGGCTTAAGGGAGAAAATACATACTTTTCTCCATTTCAGATCTAGGCATAGATACATGAAACAAATCACAGAACAAAAATTGTTTAAGAGGCAGTTAAGTGCGGTTGACAGCGGACCTGAGCAGAAGGTAAGGCAGGCAGCGCTCCTGCGTGATGAGAACCACACGATGCCATTCACAGTGGCTCAATGTTGCATCCTCCCTCCATTTCTTCCTCTCCCCACTGTATGAATCTGTACCTCCTAAGACTGTTAAAAAATGGTGAGATATAATCCTTGACTGTTGAAGATGATGATGTTTTATTTAACACATTTTGTCTTAATTCATCCTTTATAGATTTCTTACTCACTTTGTACTAATAGATGAGATGTAAAGTGAGAATAGTTTCTTTTTAGCTCCATGGAAGACCAGGGGCTGCACATTAACACTGCTGAAAGCAGTGTGAAGTCTTGATTCCTTCACTTGCAGCATCCTTTATGTCTGTCTTCATAGAGAGCAGTAACAGCACACAGTAACCTATATTGCTTAAATTTCTGGAAAAACCTACAAGCTAGGATGTGCCATGTGCCTGCCGCGTGCCTTCAGGCTGAGGGTCAGAGCAAGTCTGCATCTAGTTTCCATGCTGCTTTCAAGGTTCTGATGGCCTTGAGGTTGGATAGAAGTTGATTTTAGTGATCTGTCCTTTTGCCTTCCTCACTATAGGTTGATAGGGATTTCTAGAGCAAAATAAAATACTTTCTGCTCATTTCTATCCATAAAGAACAAAGGAGGGGAGAGGGAGCCCTTGCTGAATGAGGACAAAGAATGGTCTGGTTGTATTTGTTGGTTAATTTTAATTTGTGTTAGAATAATTAATGTCAAGAGTTTTGCTGATCTCTCTAAAAAATGGCCTGAGAACAGTTCTGTATATGTTTGTTCAAAGCCTATATTGAAAAACAGGAAAGAGAAGCTGAAGGAGAACTCAGACAAATGTAAAGAGCGACCAAACAGTTTGAAGCCTCTCTTTGAGGGCGACAACGCGTATATGGGTATACACTGGAGATATCCAAAATAACGCATTCAGAGGAAGAACTCCGGTCACAAATCTGGAACGCTGTTTTACTGTATACTGTACATTAGAACAGCGAATGTTTTTGATAGTACTGTCATTACTACACAAATGGTTTTGATGCCACTATGTCCAATACAGCAAAGTTCGATTCCATGGTAAAACTGCCCCTGTGTTAATTAAAGCTTAAAATAACCATCTCTGAATTTAAGCATCATCAGCATGTTGAAGAGCCTTGACCTGCGACACCACCATTTGCCATCCTACAAAGACAATCCCAGGCAACGCCATGAGATTCCACTGAGCTGGGCAGACACAGCAAAAGCACTTGTTCCAGTAGGACAAAAGTAAAAATCAAATGTTTCAGAAATTAAAAAGCCACTCCAAATGATCACTGAAAGTAGGGACCCTTTGACCTCTTTAAAGCATTTTACAGGGAAGCTGTGAAAATTCTTCATAAATGTTTAAATTTAGATATAAACTTTTATCATTATTACTAAGAATAGATGCAGAAGGCAGCAAGAAATAGGTTAAGTAACTTGCCCATACCCTGGAAAAATGAGGAAAAGAGAACACTTGGAAGAAACATTTTAAACTGCTTTTAACTCCTGTCGAATACAATTTTTCGTAATAATCTTCATCTCTAGGTCTTAGAGTGCTTTGCAGGGGGAGTTAAGTATTACGAAATCCAAGTTTATTTACTGGGGAATCAAGGCACAGAAAGCAGTTTGTCACCCAGCTGTAGGTGGATGTAGCTGTGGCCAGAGAGCTAACCAGCCTTTCAGGTGACGTCTCTTGGCTCCCATTCCCAAAATCGAACAGAATTTGTAACTTCTTGGTGAGTCTCCAAAATATAGGTAGAAATAGCTTGAATATTTTGATTTCTTAATCTGATGAGCACAGGCCTTCTTGATAGCTGTGGCGGTGGGGGGTGTGTGGCAGATGGTCACTCTGCTGAGTTACATGTTTGTCCTACCTGGTAGACACATCATTCCGCGCCTGCGCTGCTGCCCCTGCGCGTTATGGGACAGATTACTGGGGCAGGGGGTTTGGACTCTGTTCCATGGTTGTCACCATGTGTTTAATTAAAAACATTATTAAAATTACTTCTCAATATTGAAATAATTTTTTGACCACGTGGACTAAGGGTGATCAAAAGACCTCATTCAGAGACTGCTGAAGTGGGTCTTAACTAATCGGTGTGAAAGAGGCGAGTTATGAGTTAGGCCGTACTCTTTTCATATCCCTATATTCAACAGTGCACTCTGGTTGTAAAACCTGACCGCTCTTGGATGGAAGGGACACAAAAAAATGGATGGTGTATCTCTACAGACTGGCTTACATCCTGAAGGCCTAAGCAGAGCTGTTTCAGTCCAGTCCTTTAGGTTACGGAATTGTCAGCATCTTGTGACCAGAAGTGTCCCAGACAGCCCGTATACTGTGAAACCTTTAAACCTTATATTTAATGAAGGGTTTATTGGGGTAGAATAAAGGTTAATTTTTGCATGAGTTTTATTTTTTTGTTTTTGTGAGATTATTTTACTGCAGTTATTTGATTTTGTTTTCAAATTTTAGTCATGGTGGTTGTTGTATTTAGCTTGTTTCTTATTTGCTTTGAACAACAAATTATTTTTTGTAGCTGCAACTGAAAAGGTAATGTTGAGAACTAGGAATTAATTTTGTATATCGATTCTTTCAGTCAAAGATGACCATACAATACAGAAATCAAATGTTAACCTCCAAGCAGGGGTGTCAGCACTTCCTAGACACCCTGTGCTGATAATCCATCTGTTGTTCTATGTGGAGTCTTTTGCTTTTGGAGATTAGAATCAGAAATCTGCAAATTGTACTAAGAAGGCAGAGTGCCTCTGAACTGTAAATATACGTACTGTGTGACATACTGACAGGGACTGCTCAGCTTATTTTACTCTGGGACAATTCATCACCTGCTGATTTACAGAGCTGTTCTAGTTTTATCTTACTGATTTGCAAATTCTAGTGACCAATTACATTTCAAACATGAGTTATTTTTATTATGTAATTTGTTTTACTGGAGCATATAGAAAAGCCAAGCCCTACTTCAGAGAGCTTACAGTCTAGTTTTAGATATATAGCAAGGATCATAAAGAGAAAAATGAGCTAGCCCATATAGCAATGACAGTTACTTGGTCTTGGCATGCGCCTATCTTGCTCTTCTATTTAAGCTCTTTAATTCTGGTGGGGGAAAGAAAAAAAAAATGGTTCTTTTAGACACTGAAACAAAAATTAATTTCCAGAAGAATTTCTGATACTAAACCCATGATGGATGTCACTGAGAGTAAAGATGAAGTGAAATGCTGATTGTAGAGGCAGGATGAGATGAGAGATGCAATGAGTGGAGACATAAGCTGTGTGGAGATGTACAAGGACAAACTTAGAGGGCAGGTGACAACTCTGGTAGCAGAGGCACTAGGCAAGGTGATAGAAATGCTGACCATAGGTACAAGTGTAAGGCGACACATCTTCTGACTAGGGGATGACGGGCAGTGTGTCAGTGTAATGTCTTCATGTCCAAATACAAGGTGTGGTGACAGATCTGGTGACCTGTGGGATCCAGGGGGAGAAAACAGAGTAACTACAGAGATCCAAAGCTAGGTGACAGTTTTGGTGGCTGAGATGGGGCACGGACTGCTGTACAATGGTGCAGGAGAGACCAGGAGCTGATACAGTTCAGAGACATCATGATGAGTGTTTTTTCTGGTACCATATCGGTCATCCTGTTCTTCTGGAGACATTCTGGGAAAGAAAAAAACGGGGAGAATTTGATATTAGGGGCACACTTTGCATTTAAAAAAAAATATGATGTAAAAAGCTTTTCCTCCTGGGAGTATATTTTACCAGCAGAGGTTTCAGAATTCCTTAATTTCTGTTCCATACTACATTGAAATACTAGTGGCAAAAGTGTTACAAGATAGAACTTCTGTTTGTGAGGTAATATTTCTGTTAATATCCAGGGCACTTAGTACATTTATCCATGATTTATTGTTAAAGTTTGTCTTTCTGTTTTATTTTAAAGCTTAAAAATAGCCTCATCCCACTGCACTACCTCATGGTGCAGTTCAGGTTGGTTCACAAAATTACTGAAGGAATGCTACCAAGGGAAAGAAAGATCTTTGGATGTATATAAGAATAATTCCCAAATGTGCATATTTACAAACAATTATGGATTAGATGCTAGATCAATATCTAAGGTGAAACTGAAAGAGTAACGCTTTCAAAAAGAGCCATTAATTTCAACAGGAAAATTTGCTAATATAAATAATTTTTTAATATGTGGACTGCGTTGGTGCTAAAAGCTGCAGGGTAGATGTTTCTTTCTGGTGACATCCCTACTGCTTTGCACCTATTCAAATGCAGGACACACTTGGCTGCATGGAGAATATTTATTCAAGTGCTTTTTAAAAGACATGGAGAAATGTGCACTTTTTCGTCTTCAATTTATCACCCTCAGTCTGATAGCAAAAGTGAACATAAGTGAAATCCAAAGAGAAGAATGATAAAAGAAAAATATATACAATATTCCAGACATTTTATAAGCTGTTTCAGAGTAACCCTGTGCATGGTAATGCATTGTGTCCAGAGCTTTTCCAGTGACCTGAATGGTTTCGTAGGTGGGTGCATGTTGTGGATACCAGCAGATGAAATAATTTATTTTTCTGTCCCTACATCAGGTTTTCTATGCATTAGTATATCTGTTCTTTGTCCGAATAAAAATGAGTCAGTAATGTGGGAATGGAGTTTATAATGTTGATCAGTGCTTTTTCCTTTACCAGCTGCAATTTGGCAAATTAAAGGAGAAGAAAGGAAGGTCTCTATTGTTGTATGGAAATTTTTCAGATGGTTTTGGTTAGTTTCTTACCTTTCCTCAATGGCATAGAGATTTTGAAAATATTTTGCAATTTTCCTATTCAGATGCCTGACTGAATGGAAACCTGTAGAACGTAAATTATAAAGACGGATGTATGGAAAGAACATTCATCTCATGCTTGCCTACCAACAACTGCATTTAGAGTTGCAGCATCTCCTCTGAAAATTCATGTCAGCCACATAACCCGTAAAGCAGGACAGGGAATCAAAGCACTACCCTGCCTTAGGGCCTGCAGAGTGACCCTTCAGCCTGAAAATATCAGTCAGTGCGACTGCTGGGAATAGGAGGAATTCCACAGTGTATTTGTTTTTTCTTAAAAAATAAAAGGGATACTGCTTCTATCCCAGAATTTCTCAGTCTGTAGTAGCTTAAGCAGTTTGAATTTTTTGCAGGTGGAGTATAGAGGGAAACTGGAAATGATGCAGTTTTATAGCAATGAGTTCATGTATGCGTTATTTTAGCAATACCAACATAGTGCGCAGCCCCCATTCCTAGTATAGAGCAGGTGGCTCTGTTTATTTTTCCTTTTATGTGTCAGAATGACCTGTCTGCTGAAAAGGTCTACCCAGTTCAAAAGTGACATATGTGGTCGCAATTTTTAAGGTTTGAATAATTTTAGGATTTCCCACACTTCAGGACTATACTAGTGCTTGGAGTCGGAATGTGAAACTGTCTCAAAATCGACCAAGGCAACTTCTTTGCTGGTGGTTTGTGAAGTGCAAAAATACAAAGAAATAAGTAGTCAGGGAAAGCAAATAGGATTTCATATCTTGTTTTATGATGTTGAGTAGCAGTAATAATGTGAGTTAAAGAGGAGATGCTTTAATCCAGGTTTTTATGCCTAACATTTTAAGTAGGTATGATAATTTTTGTCTCTCCATTGTAAGACACGTGTCTGGAAATAGGTAACTACTCCTTCAACTCTGGGTTATTTGTCTGGTCTTTCCTATGTGGATGAGAGTAAGATTAGGAAAAGATTAGTGATGATTCCTTGAAATAGATTTTTTTCAAGTGGCATTAGCTGCATCTCTTTCTTCATTACCACTATTATTACTATGACTACTATTACAGTAGTCTGGGAGAGGGCATCCTTCTAAAATACATTTTGGTATAACAAGGCACTGATGGCTTTTCCAGTGAAAGGCCATCAGCATGGGTTCTACAGAGCGACTTTTTAAAAATTCCTCTGGGTGTATAATTCCTTCTCAAGCTGTCTCAAAACATAGGCAATGTAAAAATTGTGAATTATTAAATCGTTTCTCTTAAACTTTTTTGAAAATTTTCTTGTGGAAGAAAGAGCACGTATTAATTGCATAATCATTAATCTAATGTCTATCTATCCGAAGTACATATTGCAGTATGATGAATTTGAACACAGAAACAGAAGTGAGAGCAACATAATGCAAAATATATTCCATTTCTGTCCCTTGTGTAGCTCTAGGGTGCAAATGCAAAAATACATAAATATGAAAAAAGCACAATAACCCAAAAGGAATCTTGAAAGGAAAAGTGAAAACTGCCCCATTGCTTTTTTGCAGCAGGTCACTTCCTTGTACGTTTTTGGAGTATCTGTTGCAATGGCTGTGTCCTGGAAAGATACGATATGGTCTAGGACAGAAAGTATTTTCAACGAAGCTGCCATTAGCAAAGGATAAATGGGTGTGAGTGGGTGCAGCACTTCCAGAATCCCCCTCTGCCAAGAAATGTAAAAATATGTCTCTCAAGAAAGATCTGTTTTTTCAGTGGTCAGATGTCATGGAGACCAGCACCCCAGATGCATTCCTATTTTTCTCCGATATAGTCTTTCCACTTCTGTCACACACGCACAGAGCAGGTGTCTATTGTGTGTCTTTACACATATACGCATGGGGCCAAAGAATGCACTCAGTTACATATAGGCCCCATGTACGTATATCTATATATGATTATATATATTATGCATTAACAAGTTATGACTCTTAATGAGTGCATTTTAAAAGAATCAGTGAGATTTTAGCTTTGGAGAGGAACATACGAAAAATATTTCGTATTTCGCGAGAGTTTAAAGCTGCATCAAATGAACTCCAAAGAATCACCTCGAGACATCAGGCTCGGCAGCCACGTCTGCAGTACACACAGGCAACCCCTGCGTGCTGTGATTATTTCCTCCGTGCATAGAATATACTGAATGCTGGGCTTATATTTTAAGAATATTTAAAGGAAAAAGCTGAATTCAAGACTCATTTCTAGGAATACAAAGCAGGCCAGAATGTCTTAGTGGTTTGGACTCTTCAGTAATTTTTTGCTGTCTACATTCTTATAATGTAATTTATTGTGAATGTTATAAGGAAGGACTATAACCAAAACAGCTCAACTGTCTGGAGACATGCATGTTAAAAACCAAAAAATGAGAAGGATGTTGCCTGGGTCACTGACCATTTAACAGCCCTTGAGCGGGATGTGAGAATGCTGCTTACGGGAGAGGCTTCGGTTTCTTTTTCTCTCTCCTTTGTAATAATTCTTTATCCAAATACTTCTAGTGAATGAAACCTGCTGCAGTGAGAGTCGCATTACCTATTCTTGCCCACTCTTCAGGTCCTTTGGTTGTCCTAATGTCTACTGTGTTGAGGGGTAAATATTTGACCACTCTGCTAGCCATTGCTTCACAGCCTCTGAGTGACCCTGCATTAATTAGTTGGGAATTTCGGGGCTTTGAATCTGATTGAATCAAAATATTGTTTTTACAAGTTGATGAAGGCTTGATTGATGTGGGTTCTGCTGATTCTTTAAAGGATTAAATTGTATGTACAGATTACAGAGTCCTGCCTGTCACTGCTTAAATGGGAATTGTTTTTTAACAACGTCAAGAGAAAACAGTGTTTTCCTTTAAAACAGAGAAAGAAAGAAAGAACGAAAGAAGTCCCATGGTTTCCCAAGGTCTTGCTCTCTCTGTCTTTGTGGGTGGTGTATTTCATTCAATCTAAAAATATTCTTTTCAGGCCAGATTTGTGCTTTCCTCCTCCAGCTATGCTCTCCTGCATCTTGGCCGTAAGAAATGGGGTATCTGGGTTCCAGGCTCAGAGATGATGGAGATCACAACTTGCAGGACCATCTGTCTGCTAGCCCATAGATTCTCCTGGACAATAGCAATAACATCTATCAAGTCTCTTAGGCCTTCCTTTTTAGAAGGGGAAAGGACCTCCGGGGACTAAATAAATACACTAAAGAGGATAAAGGAAGATGTAGTGGCAATCACATGCCAATAGTTTGACAGAAAAAAAGCTCTTTAACTGTACTGTTTAAGAAGGAGGAAAACTAAAGAGTAGCTATCCCTTGTAAAGGACACTGTGGGCAATATGTCCCCTTCTGCACATACAGGATATATGGGGGTTTTAGCCTAAGGATTTATAAAACTATAATCTAATTTTACTGTAAACCTGTTACACTGAAAAATGGCTTGTTCCTATAGACTCTGTGCTGTGTAATGAATCAGCCCCAATAAACATAGAAACAGTAAACCGAAAGTAATTTGGTGGAGGCCCTACTGAGGGATGTGTAGCAGAATCCCTCTAAATTGCTATTTAAAATGCATGTGATCATTTTCAGAATTACTGCACTTCGTATTTACTGTAGCCACGGAGTCTCTTTGGGAGCAGGAGATATGGCTGGGGCTGCCCTCCCTTCACCTGGGCCAGGGGTGATTTCCCGCTCGCACAAGGGCAGGGGAGGAGAGAGAGGCACGCGTGTTTTTAAAAGCCATCGAGGGAAGAGAGAGGGTAATATAAAAGCAAGTACATCACCATAATTGCCTGACATTTCACCCAAAACTACATCAAACACAAGAGCTAGTGATTCTGAAGTGAAAAGAGGGAAGGAAACTTTCCTCAACTAATATCCTGAGAAAGAAGTTTCCAGAGATGATCTGGAGATAAAAACCGTATCAAACGCCAGACAATTTCTGCACCTCCCTCAGTTTGACTGGAAGGGACTCCAGCTGCTTCTAGGTTTAGTTTTCCCTAAATGTCATTGTGTAACTTTGTAAAAATGTTGCAAAGAAGAAACCTTTCTGCTTCCTCATTATTGTTAGTAAACAAATACTGAATCTCACTTTCCTGTTTTGCTTGCTGGAAGAACCAACATTTGTGGAAAGAAAACTTTGACAAAAATCATATAGCTGTGAATAAAAATTAAAGTATAGCTGATCCGCTAAGCTTAATTAAACAAAATGTTGTTTTCTAGTGGTAGAGGAGGGGGAAAGGTAAGGCAGAAATGAGAGGGAGAAGGAAAAAGTATGATTTACTTTTCAAGAAAATCAAGAACAACTGTGTTTTGAACATACGGTGAAGCCTTCTTTTTATGGACACCATCTTTCTACAACTTCTTCAGGTACCAAATTGTCACAGTATTATTTTAGCGTGTCTTATTTCTTGAGAACATGCTTTAAATCAGTTTTTATTTATTTTCACATGCTGATACAAAAAATAGATTGGTGTCAACGGATTTACTTTTTATTTTATTTTAAAGCTCTGCTTATGAAAGTACCATTTAATATTATTTCTGGTTACGTGCTTGGGGTAGTTAGCCTTGTGGATAGAATTGTACCTTCCTACTACTCTTAAAATCCCCACAACAAAAATTATTCTTAGTCTGGGTTCACCTTGGGAGACAGCAGCTACCAAAAAAAGTTTTCCTAAAACTCTCAGACAAGCTACCATTCTCACTGTCACAGCCTGCGCAGCCTTCCTCTCGGCTTCCTCTGTGCCGTAGGCACGGCCAGGAGTGTGCTGGTGGTGCCCAGGGCACGCTGTGGGGACACGCGGCCGGCACCGTGACACCGACCTCGCTCATCAGGCCTCTGCGGGCTGAAGGCGTGGTGTTGGCCAGACTGTCTTGTGGGCATGGTCCACAGTGAAAGTTGAACTCTGACATGGACCGTCGCAGTTATATATTGGGTATTCTTCCTTGGTGGGGTTCTGCATCTGGTTCCCTTTGGGTGTTTCCATGCAGGAAGGTGTATGTGCGTACAAGATGTCGTGCTCCTGCTGCTGGCTATATGTTGTTTTGTGAACAGTCTTGTCCTGAAAGTGATTCAGCAGTTTATTTGTGGACGTGTTATTGTGGGTTTGTTGCAGGGGAAGTGGATTTGGCTTCTTGAGTGCTGTAAGTACAGGTTTCACTCGGCCCCGTGACATCACGTAGCAGAAAAATGCAGTCATAGATTTTAGGATAGCTTAAGGAAACAATTTGTCGTACAAGCCGGTGATGTGAAATAAGCCAGCTTGGATTGTCTCTGGGCCAGCAAAAACTCCCATGGGACTGAGTTTCTAATAATGATGGTAAAATGAAGTTCTCGGGGTTTGTAACTTTTCCATTAAAATCACAAATACCGATCAGTTTACTTCTAGCATCCCAAAGGCATAATTAGTTAACATATCTGCATTTAGCAGAAAGCTAATTTAAAGGAGTAGCTGGAGAATGTATCCAACCCAAAAAGTAACGTTCACACTAAAAACCGATTCCCACATTATGTGTTGGACCGCTCGGCCGGGTTTCATGGCAGCAGGACACACAGCAGAGGGAATGGTCCCTGTGGCGGTGGCGGGGCCATGGCTCCCCGGCAGCCCCCGCACCCTGCCTCCCCCCGCCGACACCTCCCTGAATTTAGGGCTCAACACATGCTCTTTGTGTTTACAGCATTAAATCGTATCTGGTGGCGTTATTTTGTGAACAAAACAAAACTGTACTGAAAAACACCGGTGTGCTTTTGATTTGTACGTTCTTCCTCTGCCTTTAATCCTGTTAGGAGCCTGCATGTTTTTTCAGTGTCATGCAGCTCACCAGCCAGTTGCAGGATTCTGAATAGGGAAAATATGTAGAAACCTTCTTCCATTTTAGCTTTCAGACCTTTTTCTTGTCAGCCAGAAAGCTGTACAGAGGGTCTGCAAGCTGCTGCAGGGTCTGCTGTCTTTTAACCTAAATTATTGAATTCAAAATAACAAAACCATCACAGCAAACAGTGCAACAGTGCACTATTAGATGTCCAGACACCTCTGCCTTTTTCATGAGGAATAATTAGCGATCAGGAAGGAAAGATTTAATGTATCTCTTCACTCTCCTACGTGCTTTTCCAACTTCTCACATGTGTATATTCTTATGTAAGTGTCATTTTGAAAGGGCTCCTCCAAATCCGGAGCTTCTGCTTCTGGCTGAGACGCGTTCACCGTCACTGACCACTTGGCTGCATCTCATCAGGAAGCATTTGCTTGTGTTCATCTTGTTTCCCTGAGCTCAGGCACCCCCAGCCTCTGCCTTTGAAGTGCCTTGGTTTTTTAAGGATTGCATGGCAACGTTTGGAAAATATTTTTGTTTTGTTTTGTACTTAAATTCGTACAAGAAAGATAACGGTTGTATTTAATGATTTAATGTATTGCCATTTATAATTTTCGTTAAGTAATTTGCCATGCAAAAATGAACACCGAGTGTTTTTTATCCAGTTTTTATAATGTATTTGTTTCAGTATATTTTCTTAATACATGTATGTGTTCAGATATGTGTAACAAACAGTTTTGAAAGATAGGAACGGACTTTAATAACAAATAAAAGAGCAGTTCCTATTCAGCTTGAAATTGCCCACAGCTAAATTCAAGGAAACATATCTGCAGCTAAACTGAAAAGTGCAGGAATGGGTTTAATCATTTAACCTCTGGATTACAAGCCAGGGCATTTAAAAATCCATAGCGTGGGGTTTGCTTATTACTTATATGAATCACATCTCTTTACTGCAAAAAAACCCCCCAACATTCTGGAAACTCATGTTCCCCTCTCTAATGGTAGTTTAGATTTCCCTTTTTGTCAGGCTCTATCTCAGGAAAGAAAGGGGGAAGAACATTTACAATTGTTTAAAATTGTCAGTGACACTTAATTTCTGTCAACAATTTCTTAATTATTGCTTTAAAAGCGAAGCTTCAACGTGTCAGTCTAAACAGTGATACAAAAGGCTTTTTAAGAAATCACAAATTAAGCTGCTAACATTTACCATTTTCAGATACTACTGATTAGATTAGAGATAATTATTTCTCATAATCTCGCTCCTGAAAAAGCTGGATGTCTAGTCATATCAGAACATCTAAACGAAATTACAGAGAAACAGTTTCTGTGTGCAACGTTTGCACTTGTATTCAAAAAGGAGAGTGTAAAGGTTCTAATTTTATGCAATATTTACTGAATTAATATATCTTAGAAATGTAAAGTCTTCAATCTGATCTGGCTTTCCTGTTGCAAAACACAGGCTTTTAGAATATTTTGCATTTTTGCTTCTTGCAATAAAAATGAAATAGCAAATGTGCAGTTTGAACATACATTTGTCAAGCTGTTCTTGAGTACATTTCCTAAAGTTTAAAACTGAACGAAGTCTAATTAATAGTAATATTTGCCAGACTCTTTTTCTTACCATAAATAACAGAAAAGCAAATAGTTTTAACAGACTGAAATACATAGTCCAAAATAAAGGTTTAGTTGGGGCTGCTGTTTTAAAATGGAAATTTAATTGATCTTATTTGTCATGTTTTAAATACTTCAAGTATTTTAACACCATTACAAAGAATTCACATAATGGTATCAATCCTAAAAAATGTCATGCTTCTGCCGCAGAAGGCTTTGACTTTAGTTAAGAACTCAGGGCTATTATCAAAATTAGAAATGTCATTTTCTCCATTATTTTAATGGAAAGTTACCTTTGGAAGAATAAGTCCATTTTGGCATGATATAAATGTTTTAAAATAAAAAAGCATTGAGGGAATCACAGAAACATTTTAATCTTAATTATTCATAAATAGCTACCTCAAGTCCATTTTAACAAAATGTCAGTTGACCAAGAAACATGCTTATTTTGCATGAGAAAAAAGACTATTTGGGCTGTAAAAGGATGCTTTATCAATGTATCTTTAACTTAAAATGAAACTTGCAAATCAGAAACAACCATCTATCATGAAAGTGCATTAACGTTACAGCATTTGCTACTGAAAATTCAGCAATATTATGAAATTTTTAACTCTTTGGCTAATTAGCTAAAAAAGAAAGGTCAAAGGACTAGTTTTATTTATCAAGAATTTAGCAGGATTTTTTTGATAAATTCATCTTAAATATTTGGAGGAGCTTTATCTGAAGAAAAAAAGCATTTAAAATGTTATAATGGTAAAGTTTTGAAATGTAACTAATACTCTTTTAAATATCTGAGAAGCTTTGTAATATTTTTCCCAACCCTACCCTTGAGAAATGAACTCCCGAATGTATGTTTTAATATACTGTGCACTTGCAGTTAAAACAGTTTCTTTATATAAAGACATCTAGAAAAAGACATGCTATTTGATTTCTAAATACATTTCACAGCAATTGATTGTTTTGTTCTTTTTAACTATGCAGATTAAAGTAATAAAAAGGGACTTTTTGGAGTTACAGGAAGAATTAAGTGTTCCTTTCAGCTCCTCTAGAACCTATAATTTCTGTGTTCGTGCTGTCCTGCATGGTTGCTTGTATGTTTGTATATACAGGTTTCATTGGCAGACCTAATTTCAGAATACATAATGCATGATTTTGAAACCAATTTGTTATTGTAATAAAATATTTTTAGGAATGCATGGTGGTACTTGAGAGGAGAATGTTAAATTATACATGTATTGTGGCCGAGTGCATTCATTTAGCTCAGTGTGCAGGTGAATCTCCCCATGACCTTGGCACTTGCAGGGTAGCATAGAATAACAATCAAATCTAGGATTGGAAATCCTACCATTTCCAAATATTAACAACTTCTTTCAAAGGAAATGCTGATTTCAGCATTTATGTTAATGGAAACATCAGTATATCTTTCAGAGAACTTAAAAAAAAAGAAAAAAGAAGCCATGATCTTAATAGGATTAAAAGCCCTGCTTTTTATTTTCAAAATGCTAATTTGTTTTCTGCATTCTGTTTTCATATCAGGTCTTGTTATTCAGTACACTGGGATCTAGAGGACACTGAAAGCTGGCAGAAATGCGTTGGTAATGATAGGAAAGCTACATAAAAGGTTTCTTTCTTTCTGAAAGAAATTCTATCTTCCTTGCAAGCCTGTTTTCCCCATCTCTGTTAGTTGGTTAGAGAAACTAAACGCAGCGATACTGATGAGAAGCAAGGGGAGAGCATTTTGCTTCATATTGCTGCTTTGTGTATCTCTGTATTTATTCCTTTCACATTAAGGAACAAATGTTAGTCATTAGAGGTGCATTAATTGAAATAGCCTGTGACCCATATTAGTGAGATGAACTGATTTGGCCAGCGAAGTTTGGCTGTGAAATTTAGAGTAGCCCGAGGCACCTGACATTCTGTAATCTGCTTATCTTGCAGGCTTTCACAAGCAGCTCTCCCATCGTCATTCATGCTGAACAGTGGGGTGTAGAGAGGAGGCCAGAACAGAGATAATAATTTACCATGTAATTTGTTTTGAGATTCCTTTGATAGATTTCAAAACCGAAGCATCCTGCAAGAGAACAGGGCCTTTAAAACCTTTAAGCCAAGCCAATTCTGTGCTTGGTGGTGGGTTATGTAGCGTGCTCAGCGGGAAGCTACCTTAACGAATGGACACCCAAGGCACTGACCATTCTCAGTGGGGACCCTCTATTTATTTAATGGCTTTTAAACATTGCTTCTATTCCTTTTCCTCCTACAATGACTCTTATACCCAATGCTGTAAATTTGGGGAGAACAGAGTACAGTTCAGTGCAGGCTGATGAAAACCATTTGCCGCAATCAAGAGGGGCAGGTAATTTTCTAGACAGATTTGTTTTGTAAATGAGGTGTTCCATTTGGGGAGCTGGGGCAGCCGCACACCTGGCTAACAGGTGTGCTGGTGCAGGACAGCTTGCTTTAATTCTCTACTAGTTAAGGGATATTTCTTCAGCCCACAAACTTTTGTTTTAATACCTTCGTGGAGGCATAAAACATAACAAAAATTCAAGGATTTTATATTCCAAACTTCAAAACTTTCATCCAAAAGGGAGAAGGATCAAAAGGAAAAGGTGGTGCGTTTCATGTTCTCTTGTGGTTTTAATACTTGTTAACTGACCTATAAACTGAGTTTTCCAAGTAAAGAAACGTAGGGGAATTTTATTACAGAAAAATCTACTGCGAATCATCCCCAGCTGCATTTAGAGATAGGAGAGACTATTTTCACTCTTGCTTTCAAGGGTGATACATGCAATCTCCTCACCTTTCCTTTGTTTCCATACTCACATTGTGCATCCATAGCCATATTGCTTTTTTGTTTACTGTATTTCTGAATATTTTCTTCTCTTTTCGAGCAGCTGCTTTAGGCTTTCTTTTTTCAGCTGAAGCAGAGAGAATCACATAAAATCAACAGTCTCCTTTGCGTCTTTGCTTGATTGTTTTGTTTGGTGCAGTCCAGTTAATATCATCTTAATGCTTGTAATGACTTTGCATGTCCTTGGATCCAAAGGACTTTTTAAAACCTGGCTGTTAGTTTGGCACAGATGACCTCTGAGCCTGTTGCTGTGTTAATCATAGGGTTTACTGGGAAGTGGAAGTAGAGGTGCTGGGAAACTTCTAAATCTGTATTACTGTGAAAATAATTATTAGAGTTTGGGAAATGCCCCTTAGAATGATAAAAATGATGAACACATTGAGTGAGGAAATACCTAGAGAGAATGGGTCTGGAACCTTTTAGGCTGAATTTAAGTTTTTTAGATCAGTGTGTTACTGTGTATTCTGTACAATGCCCCGCACAAAGGAACCCTGGCAGGGGCCTCTGGGTACTACTGTAATGCAAATAATAATAAATCATAATAATGGACAAACCATGTTGCTTTTAAAATGCACAGCTTTTTGTTGAGGACTTAAAATGGTTTTAGGGGAATGCTAGCTCTATCCGTTTCATAATGGCAATCACAGCAGTTTTTAAAAGAGCTGTAACACTGAGAGAACTTATGCATTTGAGAGCCACTGTTTTGTTTTGAATAGAGAAGCATGATAGCAGAAACAATGCAGGTAACAAAATTAAACAACTTAGGTTTACCCATGGGTCCCCTGGATAATTGCAGAAGTCACCATGAGAAGCATAGGGAAGCAGGGGGGCTGCAGTGGGGTGCAGCTTAGTGTGATGAGGTACTGGCTGACAGAAAGATTGTCAACATTTTAAAAGCTCTGAACTCAGAAAGAAGACAAAAAATACAAACCCATAAGATTTCTTACAACTGGTAAAGAATGAGAAGGCCTCTTTGTGCCAAGAAAGTGCCCTGATGTGGGTGGAAGTGATACAGGATAATGTCCTGAGGCGTCTGTGTTTCTGAAGTGTGGCCTTAGCTCTCTCATCAGATTCATTTCCTAGTGGTTTTTCTTCAGTACGTTCCAGTTCTCATCATGCCTTCATTTCAAACAGTGATCACCCAGCAGTGAGAATTGCTCAA
>VYZM01011932.1:51519-66598 GCA_013398915.1 Dromas ardeola | reverse complement strand
CCTCCCGTCCAACTGTGATTACATTTGCCGTGGTCATTTCCCAAATGTCTGCCTGATAAAAAAGCACCCATAGCCCCTCTCGCACCGGCGCTTGCAGCGAGGGCCCTTCCCGTGGCTAGCAATCTGCAGCCCTGCCAATCACCCGCGCTCGCACAGACATGCATGCCGTTTTCATTAGCAGAAATGCTTCACATTTGATTGTGGCCCCCCCAAAAAATATCATCTGTAACTCCGACTCGGCCCACTTAATAAGCAACCGCTCCCCCTTGCCGCCGCCTGGGCGGCTGGAATGGGGCTTCCCGCACCCCCACCACCCACCCCGCTCCCCTGCAAACCCCAGCGTGTGGGGAGAAAGAATACATTTTAATAAGCCTGGAAAGGAGAAAAATGAGTTTGCTCGACAGTTCTGTTCTTTAGGAACAGAAAAAGGTGAGCATGTTGCAGGGCAGGGAGGGGAAATTTAATATTGAGAGAGATAATGGCAACTATGTTAATATCCGGAATTTTCAATGTACCATAAGTACATTTTGTTTTTCCTTTTAGCACGATTTATAATTAAAGATTTTAATCTGGCTTCACATTGAGTTAATAAGCCCTTTGATTGATTAGGATTCATAAAATTGCCATTTCCCGCTGATGCTTTGTGTTTCTGGGGATGTTCTTTTGAAAAGCTGGGTTAAGGTGAATAGGAAGCAGCCATTGTTTAGGCTGAGCTGTGCCAATTCTGGGAACTCGGGACCGCTTTATTCAGAGTTTGTCCCCAGCAATATCTTGTTGTTCAGCCAAATTAATGCAGATAGAATCTGCTGAGCTACATTTGAGCGATTTTTAGGAAAAACTTTTCTTTTTTCAATTTCAGCAGGTGTTGCACACAATTACTGCCTTTCTTTTACTGACCTGTTCTCGATGAAAGAATTTGGGATTAGAACACTAACTGCTGTTTAGAACAAAAAAGGCTAAGTAGTAGAAAACAAATATATCTGAATACAGCAGAACACTGATATCTAGGCTCTCGCGTGTCTTTTAAAATTCAGTTTACAGGTCTGTGCCCTAACAGTATCACCTCCTTTGTTATTAGGGGCCAGTGTTGCAGCAGTCCCCTAGTAAAGGCACTTGTTATACAAGTAAATGGAATAAAAGGAAGAGGCCGTTCTGCCGTTCTTTGATCACATTCTACTTACCTAAATTATTTTTTTTCAAGTAAATTCTGATAAATTCTAAAGTCTGAATGGAAAAAATGAGAGAAGGCTTGTGATTTTTAAGCATCTCTTCGAGGGGAGGCGGACTGCTTTCTCCAACTAGATCGTGTGTGTGCGTGCGCGCGTGTGTGTGTGTGTTAGAGGGGGAAAAAAATCTTTTTTCTTTATTTTTAGCCAGGGTAAAAGTGACCCTCTTTAGCCCCAGAGGGGCCTCACTGTGTGGATTGAATCAGAGCAAATTCCCTTTGTGTTTCCTGCTCCGAGGGGACACGCTATTGTTGAGTGCGGGGCCTCTTGTAACACGGAGCAGCGCAGGACCGTGAGCAAATCCTTCCCAGATAATGCGCAAGTTGTTTCACAATCGATCCGTCCTCCCCTCCCCCAGCATTCACCCCAATTTACTTGGCACAACTATCATTTCCTGGCCCTTTTATTACCATTCAGACGTCCTACAAATGCAAACATTTGGGACGGAAGAAAGGGGCTGGGTGAGGCGAGGGCAGGTTTGGGAGCCCAGGGAGCGCGATGCTGTCGAGCTGCTCGGCTTCCGAGCGAGAGAGCAGATGCCTGGTTAGGGTAAGCGGCGAGCTTTATATGTCAGCACTTCCAGGGGGCTTAGTTGGCTTAATTTTTTTAATGTAAGTACCTGTTTCCTATTTCTATTTTACACAAAAATATTTTTAACATATTTTTAATCTTCCCCCGTTAATTTTCCAGCAGCCTCTGAGACGATTTTGCTTTTAGATATCTTGTGCCGGCACAGGCTGACAGTGATGAAAAGATGAAAACCTGGCAATAACACAGGGTTTTGCTTACAAATTGACAAAAACGTCCCTGCCAATCCCCAGTAATTTCCTGCATCTCCATAACTGACCTCATGCATTCAGCACCGTCAGCGCTGATTGGCGGGGTTATAATGTGAACGACGAAGAACATTTATCCCAAAGAAGAAAAACAAACACACACGCACAAAAAACCCAGCATGAAAATAATTTGCCTCTCTAATTAATAATTTTACACCGCTCAGCACACAAGTTTGCGTAATTACGGAATGAATATCTGTTTAAAGCAAACTCCGTCTTTCCCTAGGCAGGTCACAGGCAATGACGAACAGTGAGGATGATTCCCGGCGCGGTGTTTTACATCGGCTGGCGGTACCTCGGAGTGAATGTCAGCTCCTGTCTACCCTAGTGCCGGCCGATCGATGCTTCATTAGGCCGAATTGTCTTTTGCCCATGCAACCTTGAAAACAGTCCCTTTAATTACCTGTGAGGAAGTCGGGGACCCTTCTCCCCCCTCCTCTCGCCTCTCCCTCTCAGCTTTCCTCCCCCTGCCCCTCGCTGGCGGCGGCTGGGGGGAGCGGGCGGGAGGACGGGGGTTACTCGCGTCCCTTCGCCGCCGATGGAGACAAGGGAGGGAGCGCGCGGGGGGGCGGGGGAAGAAATATGGGACCCCGAGGTGAGAGGGCAGGGTTCAAGTCCAGACTACAGATCTATTGAAGAGGTTTCAGACAGCCAGGCCTCCACTTGACTTTCCCATCATCCTGCCCCTGATTCCTCAGCTGCCTCCTCCGCGTCACCGCGGCTGACGAGTCCTGTGCCGTGCTAATTACCCTGCGCTCCGAAACGGAGCGGCCAGGGCCTGGCAGTGCCTGTCGTGGGGCTGGGCTGCTGAGGAGGGTCCCTTGTCCCCGCCACGCATAAATGCGGGGATCTCCGGCAGAGCCGGGAGGAGAAAGAGCAGAGAGGGGGAGCAGTCGGCGTGCCCTCCTACAGACCCTGCATTTCAGGAGAGGAGGCTGTACGTAACCGTGGGCCCTGTGAGCAGAGCGAAGGAAGTGCATAAATAATCTTATTTGTTATGCATTATTAAAAATTCAGAAAGATTTTAAATTCAAGTGATAATCTGATCATCCTGAGGGATAGGTTTATATTTAATAGCCAGGTGTTTTACCTATTCATTTATGATGGAAAATATTATAATGAAGTAATAAACCTTAGCACAGAAATGTTAATCATATATATATGTGATCTACAAACCCCTTGAAATCACAGACCCCTTCTGCTGTCCCAAGCTGTCTTTATTGGTAACCTCATGATTTAAGATAATTTAGGTTTTGGGACTCTGCCCGTAGACCTCAGGGCACAGTTGTTAATAATGGAAAGCTTATTTGACTGCATTATTTTCTCCTTCTGCGTTTCTTATCTGGTCCACTGTTAAGTTTTTATAATACCATGTGCTGTGTCTTTGTTTCCCATTTTAGAAGAACGCAGAACAAAATCATGAAGACTGTGGAGGCTATTGCAAATCTGATATAAAAGGGTGGAGTAATTACAGATAAATGAGAAGTTTAGAGGGGTTCTTGGGCAACTTTAAAAATGCACATCGTATTTTCATGTTAATACAAAGGGGGGTTTGGGCTGCTCTGTGGTGCTGAAAAATGAGATGTCTTCCAGCGCTCCATCTCTCTCCTCAGCTAAGAACCGTCCCCTTTCAGTCTTTGCATACAAACCCCACCAAATTCAAGCGATTGCAACAGACAGGTGTTTAGCCGTTCTCCTCTGCTATTCAAAAATTAGTGAACTTATTAAAAGCATCCCTCCCAAGTCTTACTCCCAATTTCAGAGTAAGCCACTACGCTGTCATCTACACGCTGCAGCAGGGCCCTGCAAACTCCCAGGGAAACCTGCACTGAGCTGCATCAGAACACAGCGTCTTCTGCTGTAGGGATGAGCACTAAATATCAGACCTCGCTAAATCCCATCATTTGGAAGTGATCAGTGGAGCTGTATTCTGTATTCACGGCGAGGGCTTTATCTCACTAAGAGAGCTGTGATGTCACCACATTAAGCTAAAATAACCGCTGAACATGAGAACAAGAGGGATGGGGTGGGGGGAGGTTTGATGGGGGGGAGAGGGAGAGAGAGGCAAATAGCAGGCATATTACAAGTCCTGCATGTGGATCACACAGCCAGATTGTGAGCAATCCCTGCGCTCAAAGTATCTTCTTAACAGAAAAGGGAGAGGGAGAGAGAGGGAGCCAGAAGCCAGCCTTCAGTCCCTACCACGAGAGCTCTCGTGCATACACTCGGCCAGGGTGTCAGAGGGCGTGAGTGCATTTTTCATTTCTTAGCCTTTGTGTGGTCTGGCAAATAAATAGGATTCTGTCTGTATTTACATGTATTTGACTAACTGTGCTGTGTATTTTTTCTCCTGTATGTGAGCAGGCATTAACACAAAAACTCACACGCACTTAAATAGATGCAACGTAAATACTCCTCTAATACACGGGGGACACATTAAAAATAGCATGAGAGTCAGCTTTTCATGTGAACTGCCTACCTGACAGTGCCCTGTGATATTTCCGCCCTTCCTAAATGTACAGGAACTGGATGTTACTGGGAGGGAAGGACTGGAACGGGAGGGGAGGAATCTTTCTTTTCTGGCATCTCTAATTCATGTTGGCCTTTGCTTCGTGTCACGCCAGAGAATATTGCTTGTGATGATGCTGATGCTGAAAAGCCACCATTCAAACGGTGATCCTACCTTCGCTTACGGAGGTTTGCAGAGAATGCATCTGCTGATTTTCAGTATACAGGCACCTGATAAATTAATCCAAACCAATTTTCATGCATTCAGATACAGAAATATTGTGTGTGTGTGCGCATGGAATTGTTCTCTGTGTGTGTGTGAGCTCTGCCTGTTTGCAGTGTGTGTTGGAACTGTACAGCAAGCATGTGGTCTCTGCATCACAGCTGTGGATCATGTATGTGCTCCCACACATAGTACACGTTACTTAGTAGATGTAGATCTTTAAAAGAGTATAAGGCAAACTGCTCTGCCTTCACCATAACTCATTCTAGATCCAAGCTGATCTCAGTGTCTGAGGAAATTCTAAAAGAATAGGACAGGATCTGACAGCGATGTTTCAGCAGGACAGAGGCAGTGCTAACCCAGAAGAGCTTGCATTGCAGCCTTACTTAAGGATCGGGCGGCAGAGAGGGAAAAATTAAGTACCCTTGGAAATGTGGCCTCCCTGAGGATGGTAGAAATTGTCCCAGAAAATAAAGCAATGATGAAAGTCTTTGATTAGGGGAAAGAACAAGAGGCAAGAAGAGTCACCCAGAGTTCCCCCAATAGCCTGCCGTAAGTAAAAGGACGCCTGTCCTGTGGTTAGCAGAGGTCTGTCCAGCTGCGTGAGACTGATCCCTGTGACAGAAGTCTCTTCTCTACCCCCTCATTATTCAAACATGCACCTACCTAAACCAAATGGGAATTAGTGCCAATTCTTCCCACTGGATTTCCAAGGTGGTGCAAATTTATGGATGTGAAGAGGAGTCTTCCCAGGAAGGGCCAAAAATGCAGTAAATTCAGAATAGTGAAGTATCAAACAGTGTTACCAGCTCAAAGTCATAAACCCCCATATCATTAAAAGGGTTTAGGGCTAATGAGGCATTCATCCAGGATACACGTTTTCCCAGGGACAGTAACCGTAGACATACAGGACTGGAGAATGAGATGATGGAAGAGTTTTCATGTTTCTGGGTAAACCAAAATTATTTAAAGGAAATACCAAGAATTTTTAAAGGAAAATTCCTAGTGGTCACTCTCGGGGAAGAGAACACCACCATCGCGAAGGGCCAGCGTGTGCCTTCGTACCTGCCAAAACTGTGGTTACCCATTAAATCAGTAAAGGCTGCCCTGCCCGGTGGGTAATGTGTATTTTGGCGGTTGTTTGTGTGTGCAGAGGGATCTCGGTTGCCAGATGTGTTGAGTGCGTGCGTGTGTGCTCATATACAGGTGTGTGCACACCGCTGCATGAGGCTGCTGTGGCATGGGAGGTGTACACACGTGTGCTGGAGCTGCTGCCCTGGAGATACGCACACCTGCGAACGCACAGCCAGAGCTGCCTGGGTTCCGTGGTGAAGGGCTGGTGTTTGTGCCCACTTTGTGCAGCGTGGCCTCTGCTTCACGGAGGAACGTGGGGCATGAGTGGCGTTTGGCGGTCATCAGTGTTGCTATGGAGTATCTCGCTTGGCCAAGTTCATGTTGTTAGTAGCCACACCTTTTTTTTGCATGTATTAACTGCTGAAATGATTTTTGAAAGATTTTGTGTAAGAAAGCAGAAAAGCCCAGCCTGTTTACGTGGTGCATCTCACTCCTCGTGGCAGCGCCGGTGACTCCCTTTACTGTGCAGCATCAAACAAGGTCAGTGATTCTGCTTCTGCTGCTGCTGCCTTTTATTGCCTGTGTTATCGAGGACACCTGTAAAAGCTCCAGCTTTTGATATCGTGACCTATGGCGTTGCTCGCATGCTGCCTTGTGGTTTAGAGTTTTAAAGAAACAGAGAGGGAAAGGGAGCGAGAGCGTTTGCCTTAGGTGATGAACAGCAGTGTGGAGCCAGAGGCCGCAGGCGTGGAAGAAGGGGGGGAGTGGGAAACATTCATAGTTTTTAGTTTTGTAATAAAATGGATTTATCGATTGTTATTATTTATTCCTGGTAGGTATTCTATATAATTATTATGTATGATAGATTATATATTTTATTTATTTATCACTATACAGTAGTAATTATTTATAGTTAAAATAAACCTTTTAACCAAGACTTGTCTGTGCATACCCAGGTACAGCATTTCTGAAGATGGGTGCACACTTCTTTACTGTTATGCAGGCTTGCCATAAGCACTCATATTGAGCTCTTTGGGCGTATTTCGCTCCCCCTCCTTCCCCCCCCCGGGTAGATGCTTATGTACGTTTGTTTTTCTCTCCTAGTATTAAACTGTTTCAGTGATATTCATTTACGATTGATATTGGCTGATTTTCACCTTTGTTCCTCCTTTTGCTTCAGAGGTGCCCTGAGAACTGAGCTCCTGTTTACCCTCCCACATCCTCTAGTGTTTTGTGTCTTCCTAAAATTATCTGCCTGTTCATCTCCCTGCTTTTGAATGTGCAGCCTGTTTGCAGATGCAGGTATTGTGCTGTATAATCATGCCATGGCTGGGGCAGGTGGTTGGGGCCAAGGGTAAATTTGTCTTGATTTTCACAGGTAATCCGGGAAGCTAGAGAGACTGTGGTATAGCTGTGTTGTGTACGGATTGAGAACATGAGTATTATGGTGAGGCAACCTGGAAAATGCTCCCTCTAGCCTGCAAGCAGCCTAGAAGTATCAGTGAAGAGAATTAGCATGGAAGAATAGACGTGTAATGATGGCACAGAATTCTTTGTTGGTGAGGACATGCTACTAGGGCTGTTGTAACCTACTCCCCGCTTCCAACAAACCTTCCTTTTGTGCTAGATTTTTTATATATCTTATTAATGCTTTTTTTCAGAGGGAAGAAGAAAATCAGAATTATGTTGATAGAAAATAAGTCGAAACTTTGGTTTGGATTAAAAAATAAATTATTTCCAAGTCTAATTACCATTTCAGCCACTAGTATTTTTTTGTTTGTCTAAATTCCATCTTCCAGTTTTTGGTGCTTTTCTGTTTAAGTGTCCAACAGACATTCTGGGGGAATTTTGAAATCATCTTGGAACCTTTGATAGTAGATTGTAAGAAGCAGGTAATGGACAAAAAGTTTGCATTTAGGGCAAAGAGCTTTGCTTTTTTTCTGCTGTCCTTTGTAGTCTGTGTGGTGAGAATAAAGGAAAGCTAATTAGTGTAATTATGCCAGGGACACCCTAAAAAAGGTGCTGCTTAGGCTTAACTTTTACTCTTCTTTATGATTACTTTTTGTCATAACGTATTGACAGGAGAAAATGGGAGTTCCGAAAAAAATAGCAAGTCCACAGAGGGTTAATAAGGATTGTCAATTCCCAGTGATTGGTTGAGAGCACACTCACCTGTGTCTGTAGCTGAGGGCTGGCTGCTCCCTACACCAGGCAGAGCTTCCAGCTTGGCTACAGGAACCCACCGGCATGACAAGTGGAGCCAGAAAGGGGCATCTGCTTCAGGAACGGTGTGAGTAGTCTGCTGGGTCAAGATCTTACCTGATGTGTATGTGGGGCAGCCACTCCAGTCTGGAGTGTGTAGGTGGGTGTTAGATTTAGGAGATTTGAGCTCCTCATAGCATGTGGGCCCCTTCAGCCATGTACTGTCTGTGGTCCCAACCTCTGCCCTAAGGTAGATGAGTGATCTGCAACACCAAAACTTTGGCTGTGACTGAGAAGAAGGTGCTGTCTCGTAAATGTTGTAAGATAAAACGCAGGAGGGTGTTGTGGTTTCTAGTTCTTCACCTGAGCAGTTGGAAGGCATCGCAATATTGTGGGCTGAACAAGCAGTTGAATATCGAGAACACCTGAATGTAATTTTGCAAAACTGTTGCGGTGACTTCATTTAGGTCATTTGAAGCTGTGAGTGCTGAGAATCTTAGGAAAATAGGTCCTTCTTGCTGAGGTAGGTCCTGAGTACATTGTCTTCATTTAAAGTACTTTTATACTCATAAACATCAGAAAGACCTGTTAGCAGCACCTGAATGTGGTGAAAATTAAGCAGTCATCCCTCTTTCTGTTTGAACAGGTAAACCCAGCATAGTTTAATGTGCTGTAGTCTCGAGTGAGCAGACTGTTTTCTAGGTTTTTGTGGGGAAATCTGAGACTGAGGTGGTGTCCAAAGGCATTTTCTCCAAATAATAAGTATAGATAGTCCTGAGCTGCATCTTTGCTGACAGTGCATGTCTCTTGGTTTAATAGCATCAAATCAGTTCAGCAGGGCACAGCAGGCTTGATATCCCCAGACCAATGGAGACCGGTGAGTACAGTGCTGTGTGTCATGGGTGCATTAATCAGTGGGTGGATTACTGCTTTAGAAAGTCTGACCTTCTTGCAGGTCCTCGGGAGCCCAGTTATTGCTCACAAACAAGAGAGGCAGAGGCAGGAGCACTGTAAACATGCAAAAGTACAAGTGCATGGTTGGGGAGCAATGAAACTCTGTGAAATGGTAGATGGGAAAGGAGCTGGCAGGACACACCACCAGGGAAGCAAAATGGCAGAAATTCATCTACTTTGCTCTGAGAACAAGCAGGATTATAAAATGTGGCGGGTAACTGAAGAAATGGTATTGGGAGGATTGAAGGCTGTGTGGGTAGCTGTACTATTTACAGCCTTTCCTCGGAGGGGCATCATGGTAGAGTGGTTAGGTCACAGCTGCAGCCGTCAGAGGGGCCTTTATTTCTGAACTATAAAGTTTATATAGCTGGTTAGCTGTGCGACCTTAATTTATTGTTGTTAGCATTGTTTGTTATTTGCTTATCCTTGCAAGTCAGTTAATCTTCAGTTGGCTATTTCTCCTTCTATAATATGGCATAATATTTGTCTGTCTTTATGGAATGTCTAAAAACCTGAGAGAAGTGTGATCAATGTTCACAATGGTTTTATTTCCTTTATTATAGAAAACATATAAGTGCCAAGAAGTAAGGTTGCATAGTACATTCTTCTTGAATTCCGGATGGCACGCTCCTTCGCCAGAGCCTAAGCCACACGGGGTGGGGAGCTCACCCACACTTTGGTACGTGGAAGGGACATAAGCATCCAACAGCAGAGCTAAGTGGGAGATGGCATTCAAAAACAGCTTGGTAGCACAGGCAGATGGAGAGGATCTAGGGTCTCTCATGGCCAGCTGTTGTTTTACTCCAAAAATAATAATGTATATATATATCCCCCCAAACCGGAACAGCTCAGACTTTCCCTGTGTGTTTTGGGGATGGCTTGGTTGAGCTGAGAACGAGTGCTGCCCACTCCTCTCTTGTCTGGCACTCTGCAGTGGTCCCAAACCACACAGTCCTACAGATGATGCATGTGGAAACCATGTGCCAAGAGGTTCCTTACAGTGGTGTTTGGCTGCCAAAGATGTGCTGCATAGCAAGTTACCAGGCTTTTGGTATGGGAGTGGGTTCTTGCATGCCCTCTGGTTGACAGCAGTGTACTGCCTAATGAAGGGCTGTGATAGCTGATGTAATTAGCAGTTGCTCCTGGGCTTCTCTGACCCTTTCTGGGAGGATCCCTGAAAGGCACAGCTGGCCCAGGCTTGAGTTGTATGTTCAGGCAGGACTTGCACCAACACTGTGGCTTCCTCGGAGCCCCGCCAGGTGATCGCTGGTCACAACAGAAGAAGCTGCGTGCATCTTCTGCCACTGGTGCTAAGACATGGGATAGAAGAAAGCTTTTGGGTTGCTCTAGCTGAGCTGGTGAGAGCTATGCTAATGCTGAACATCATGGATGCAGAAAAAAAATTGAACTGAATTCTTTGAAGGGATTCTTATTTGTATTTCGTTACCGTGCCTCAAACTCACATTTGCACATGTGCTCACTGTTCAGAACGCTCTGAAAATGCATATTGACACTTTCGCTGTTTGCCAGAATCATAATACGTGGTTATTCCCTCTGTACCCCTTAAGGGAGGCAATGATGAAGAGAGGTGGGTGGATTTCATCTGCTCATGACCTGAACAAGTGTTTTGTGAGAACTGAATCTCATTTCTAGCACAGTTAGCAGCAGCAGTCCTAGTTTTGGGGTTTGGGGCTTTTTTGATTGTCTTTGCTATTTAAAGGTGATAGTCCATTCTGGTGGCTGATCACATGGAATCTTCTTTCTGATTTACAAAAATATCTGAAAATCAACTAAGTTTAATTGATGGGATTTTTATTGTTTTTCTTTGTGGAGAGGCAAGAGATGTGGTCAGGAATTCCCACCTGGCACCTAGGGCAGAAGAACGGCTTTGAGTTTTTAGAAAAATGTTACGAGAGGTGATTTTTTTTGGACAGGATTAGATTGCTAAAGGTTTCAATGATGGGCCGGTGTATGTTCTAGTATTTGCTCTAGGTCTCTCTTGAGATGCGCAATTAATTGTGAATACTTGTCTTTTGTGCTTCCATGGGGTATAAGTCAATGAATTATGGCAAGGAGGAAGAAAAACATAAAACAAAGACTCAAAGGAAACTTGAGGCAAGAGCCCAAGTCATTTAAACAAGGAAAGAAGCATCTTTTGTGTATCCTACTTGTGAATTTCTGTAATGAAGCGGCAGTTTACTATTCAGGGGGAAGGAGCAGGATGGTGATTTCGGAGTTTAGGGAGGTGCAGCAGCCATCGAGGTTCAAGTTTGGCCCCTCCTTGCAAGGCACCGTTTATTTTTCAGCGCTTCTGTCTAATTAATATAAGGCCTGCTCAGGCACAGCCGCCCTCATTGGACATGTCACTCGTTAATCATGCGACCCTCCTAGCCTTGGGTAATGACCTTGAAAGAATATATCAGCCCATGATGGCGGGAGTGAGGAATTAAATTGTTTCTCTGAGTGCTTATGGTCATTGCTGACAATTTATATGACACAGCTGCCCTAAGCTGTCCGTGCCGGCCATTGTGCCGCAATCATTTTCCCCGGCAGGAAGGGGTGGCTGCCCACGCTGCCCACGCTGCCCACGCTGCCCACGCTGCCCACGTCCTGGTTTGGTTTTGGGGTTTTTCCTTTGTGTGAGGAGGAGGAGGGCTGTGCAACCTGGAAATCCTGATTATAAGGGTACTGAGACCGAAAGCCCCTGGGAAGGCTTTGCTGAAGCCTTTCTCTCCGGGTGCGTGCGATGTTGCTGTAATGTCGGGAATGATGTTAGTTTGATTGTTGCGAAGATTTTCAAAGCTGAGGAGGGTCCCCAAGTCGAGAATCGAGGTCTCTTTCAGGAGGGGCATGCGTAAGGTTTGGAATCTGCAAAATTGATCGAATAATTTGAATAGGGATGATATTTGGGTAATATTCAGATACAAATGTATCAACTAACAGTAAGCATTTATGTATGCAAAATTAGGCAGGTCCTTTGATTATCATAAGAGCCCATCTGATACTTCGTGTGCATTCATGGGAAATTAAGAAGTAAATTTTAAGATATGTTCATGTAAACGTTTATGGGTTAATATCTGTATTTTTGTATTTTTATATTTTCCTAGGTGTTAAATGTACTTCAGAAGGTATTTATTATTTTCAGATAATGAGTAAATGGCTTTCTCAGTTGTTATATATTGGTATCTGCTTTTAGACTGATGAAATAATTTGTTACAGTTATTCAATCATATTATTTATAGAAAACATGTAGCTGAGGATCTAAACATCAGATTGTTCTGCTATCGCCATATGGACTGCTTTTATCTAAATATAAACAGTTGATAATTATCACTAGAACTATTGGCTAAAATCACAAAATAGACCAA
Organism: Dromas ardeola; assembly: GCA_013398915.1. Lineage (NCBI taxonomy): Eukaryota > Metazoa > Chordata > Aves > Charadriiformes > Dromadidae > Dromas > Dromas ardeola. The sequence goes on along the minus strand of VYZM01011932.1, from coordinate 54,207 downwards.
GAACAAATAACAATCTCATTCTTCATTAACATTTTAAAAATGAAATAGATGTACTTGTTTATGCCTTCAGTAAATTTGGCTCTGTTTTTACAGAACTGCAAATGAACCAGAACATTTGTTTTGTATAATCTATAAAATATTTTATATGCATATTTGTTTTCGATTTGCAATCTGCTGTGCTTTGAGAACCCTGGTACGAGATTGCGTACGACCGTGTGTGTCTGTCTGTGACGCGGGGCCGTGTGGGATGGCTTGAGTGTATGCATGTGGGACAGGGGCTTTGGCTCTCCACCGTCCTCACCCTGGCCCTTGTGGTCGGGCACGTGCTCGGGTCTGTGCTGAAGGGTGTACAGGTGTCGGGAAGTTCACCGTGCATGAACTGGGGGTATGAACTGGGGCAATAGCAATGGGCGTTTGTATTTCTGTCCAGAGTTCCTTGTGCGTGCTGCTACCGAAACGTGTTCCTTCGTGCCAGTCCCTGCCCTGCGCTGGAGGCAGGGCTGCCCCGTCCTCCCGTTGGCGGGTCACACCACTGTCGTCATTGTTCTCAGCCTCAGCTGGGTGCGTTTTGTTTACTTTATGGAATATCTTTTATTTTTACATGTAGTACCAAGGGGATCAAACATGGCTGTAACTGGTGCTTGTTAAACGCTACTCTTGTCAGACCACTTTTTTTTTTTTAATTGTTGACATACCCAAAAGCATTGGTAGATCCAAGATGCGCAGTTTTCCTGTTAAGTAGCTGATTTGTATTACTGCATCAGACTTACCCATATCTTTCATCATTTGAGTTTAATTGTCATTTGCGCGGATATACTAGTTACCACCTATAAGGAGCTGTTAGAAAGCACATTTATTAATGTATTAATTGCTTCCATCTCAAATTCTTTTGAAATGCTTGACTTCTTCGTTGGTTCTAGTGACTTACTATTCCTTTATTTTTCAATTTGTTCCGATATCTCTTCTCTACCACTTAAATATGTTGATAGGTCACAGCAAAGGATGTGTAGTTGTCATCTCAGTATTCTGCATATTTTGAATACTTTACGGAAAATTACAAAAGTCAGCAGCAGCTGCATAAAACTCACCTGTAAAATAAAGACAAAAATGGGTAACAAAGCAAAAGTAGACATGTTGACTTGGAGAATATACTCTTTTCATGTGGACGTCTTTTTAATATGCAGTTAAAGCAGAGAATGAGGGGTTTAGATTCCCTTTTTAGTTGTGCCAGTGGTTTACTGCATGGGAGGGGACAGATTAATTGGTGTTGTTATTCCTATTTCTGGGTTTAAGCTTGGAGTTAAAAAAAATGATAGAGGTTTAATATCGGTATTATAATTATTATTGAGATGTTTTTGTTTTGGTTGCATTTTTTCCCTTTCCAAAAGCTTAAGAGGTTCCTTGCAAATCCCCTGTCTCAGACCCATCCTGGTGAGTCGCGGATGAGGGCTGCAGATGCGGACTTACTCGGTTATTTATTATGCATTATGATACACGCTGTAATAATATGGCCATGTTCTCTTTCCAGCTCAGCAATGTTTGTTCTCTATCACCCTAGATACCTGAATATTGTCTTTTGGTGTGAGTATGTTGTGTACGTACCCAGCAAACAGGGTCTGTAGCACACTTACAGGAAGGCAAAGACCTGTGGGTCACGTATACAGAATTTACAAACGAATACTTCCTGCTGTACAGATCAAGACTTCAGCTAGGTTTCCTCTGAGCACTAATTCTAGTTTGAAGGTGAGGACAAAGTTGACGGAAATTGTTTTTATTTCCTGTGGGAGGCATGTGGTTTGGATGTGGTGAGGTCGGCTCTGTGCGGGAGAGCCGGCTTATGGGCCGGCATCGCTGGAACTCATGCTGGACGACAGACTCGCACCTCATCCGAGTCACCCTTGCTGGGTTTCCAATCCCTTCTGCCTGCCTTTGGATGGTACTGCCCTGGCTGGGAAATGGTGCTTTAGTTCCTTATGGAGGAGAGCCCTAAATACCCCCTCAGCTCAGGCACCCAGCAAGACGTTACCATTCCTTATTCAAATGCCTTTTTTAATCGGCTGAAGGGAGAGCGAGCACACTGCAGCCCCCATTCCCCACTCTGCGCTCGCCACGGTGACGTCAGTCTTCTCGTGCGGCAAGGATATTTTAAATTTGTTTATCTTGATGATATCAGGTGGTTTGGTTGCTGGCACTCCACATTAGCATGGCAGAGCAGCAAATATGTACATATATATTTATATTTAGCATTTTTTTCTGGTATGTTCAGCTGAAAAGGCTTGGCTTGATTAATATTTTCCGCTGTCCGGTAACCATGGCAATGGGGTCAGCAGATATAATACTTAATTTAATCTTCCAACTGCCTCAGTGTGCATCACCAGTGTCCCGAATAATAGAAAGCCTTTTGCTTCTCTCTCCCTTCCTCCCTCCTTCCCTTCCCTCCCCTCCCTCCCTCTCTTTCTCCATCTCGTTCTCTTGCTTCATATATTATTATCTTTGCCAGTGGCTCCCTCACATGACCCAAAAGGAATAAATGGAGGGTTTTTTCATTCTATGTATGTAGCTTAAAAGAAATAATAAAAAAATTCAGAGCCACCCTCCCCAGCCAGCCAGATTCCCCCACCACCTACTGGTTCGTCCCCCCTCCCCACCATGCTCCGGCAGCCAATCTCCACCGTGTGACGGGGACGT